>LIEC01011434.1:47691-77753 GCA_001925005.1 Drosera capensis | reverse complement strand
CCGGCTCGTGGCTGACACTCCGAAGCTCAGCGACTGAGGGCGCCCAAGAAGCTTGATTGCTGTATATAGAAAAGATTCTGTTTTTGCTGTCATCTTGCTCCTATGAGGATATACTTTGGTAGAAGGCTTGGTTTCAGTTTGTAGTTGTGCATTGTACAATCAGTTTTCATGGTTAGCTAGGCTGAAGCTTCGAACGCGGATTTCTTGTCAAGAGCAAGATTGGTTGAAACGACTGTGTTTTGCATTCGCCATTTCTCGTTGATGAATTTAACTAGTTCTTGATGTTGTTGGTCTAATTTCAGAAAAATGGAGTTGGCAAATGTCAATAGATTATGTGGTCGCCAAGCCTTAATCAAAATCTCATACTCCAGCATGTAATCTTAAAACTCCCATCGAAATACTGACTCGAATAATCGAAGACCCGCCAACCCATATCCTTGGAAATCGTTCTCATTCCCGAATTTGATAAGCACACTGTGTGGTAAGCTCCTTTAGCTTACAAGACCATACCGTTCTCATATCATATTACATTGATTTAGATGGTTAAATATTATAGTATAAATTATACGACACACCTTCATTTTAATTGTTAAATTAGAGTGTCATACTGTATATATAAGGAACAGTCCATACAATACTGTTTAATGAACAACGAAAAAAGAAGTTGATCATCAATACCACTTAATGAACAACATTAGAAGAAGTTGATCATCATATGTTTGCTAAAGTTTCATTTACGTTTTGCCCCAGTATATTACATATCATTCCCTAATACTATCAATCACGTGCAAAATATACTTTTGGTTTGTCTACTACGTGCTACAGCCTACAATCCTTGCGATATGGGTCAAAATATAATGAGAACTTTTAATCAGGATTATATTAAAAAGAACATGATAAAGTGGCTTTAGGATAAAAAGAACCGCCCCTAAGATAAAAAAGGCTACCGTGGGTGTACTTACATGCTCCACCCTCTGTAACAAATTTAAATAAATATTTTTTTAAAAAAATTTCAATTTCAAATTTTCAAAAAAATTTATTTGTTTTTTTTATATATTCTGAGAGAGATTACAATTACAAACTGTAATTATTGTAACTTCTATAATCTCATTAAAGACAAGAACTTTTCTGCTTCAAAGATATTTGCTCTTTTTAGTTTTGTCAGGAAATACTTCTGACTGGATTTTTATCTAACCTAATCTGACCAAAGCATAGGAAACATCGACAAAGCACAATCTCCTCCTCCTCCGCTTCTTCTTGTTCTTATTCTACATTCTCAGTCTGGGGAGAGTTGGATCATGCTATCCAATCATGCCCCCAAAAGATTAGGCCTCAAAGATCCCATTTTTCATACAAGCAAGTACCCAAAACCCTCAATTTCACAAAAACCCTTCAAAGCTAGGGTTTTGATTCACCATAAAACATTGTCTAATCATGGAAACCCAAAAACCCATATGAAATTCCATTCTGGGTATCCATTTTTTCAAGATTCCAGGCTGCATTGCATTTCCAATAGGGTTTCAAGTCAACCCAACAAAACCCCGTATAGAAAGGATGATAGTAAATGCGAGGGAGAGTTGCTTTCTGGTTCAGAGTTGTCTGAATCGGATGAGGAGATCGAGAAAGAGTTCGGGCTGTGGCGCGGGATGGATGCTCGGTTATTGACTTGTAAACTCAGGGATCAGGGGAGTTGGGATAGGGTTTGGAGGGTTTTTGGTTGGATGAAGAGGCAAAAGGACTATGTGCCCAATGTGGTTCATTATCAGGTTGTGCTGAGGAGTTTAGGGTTAGCGTGTAGGTGGGATGAGTTGAGGTTGTGTTGGATTGAGATGGGGAAAGACGGTGTGGTGCCGACGAATTATGTGTATAGCATGCTTGTTGATGTGTGTGGGAGGGCAGGTTTTGTGAGGGAAGCTCTTTGGTGGATTAAGGAGATGAGGAGTAGGGGGAAGTTTCCGAATGAGGTCGTGATGGGTACTGTCGTTGGAGTTTTAAAGAAGGCGGGGGAGTTCGATGCTGCTGATAGGTTTTATAAGGATTGGTGTGTAGGGAAGGCTGATTTGGAAGGTATTGATTTGGACGGTTTAGGTGAGACGAGATCAAGGGCTCAGAAGGATTCTGTTAGGTTGAAGAGCTTTCTTTCGGCTGAAATCTTGAAGATGGGTGCAAGTAATGGAAGCTTGAATGTTGCGGTTAATTCGAATAGGAAGGGCTATGTTCGAAGGCTGCAGCTTAGTGCTACATATGATGCACTCATTGATTTGTATGGTAAAGCAGATCGATTAAGTGATGCTGTTAATGCGTTCTCTGAATTGTTGGCGTCAGGATTGGCAGTGGACGTGATTTCTTTCAATACAATGATACACACGTTTGGTAGTCATGGGCATTTGCCTGAGGCTGTATCTTTGTTTTTTAAGATGATTGGAAGGGGAATATATCCTGATATTAGAACTTATGACATTCTTATCTTATTGTATGGTGAAGCTGGAAATGTTGATGCCGCTCTTCGATTTTTCAGGGACATCAGGGAGGTTGGTCTTTTCCCTTCTGTCGGAACTTATAGAGCTGTACTTCACGTCTTGTGTAGGAGGCAAATGGTTCAGGAAGCAGATGATGTGATCAGGGATATGAGGGAGTCCGGTGTACCTGTTGATAGGCATTTTTTGCCTGTCGTTATGGCGATGTATGCGAGTGATGAATTGCGTGGTCAAGCGGCTAAAGTCCTGCGGATGTCAAACTTGAACTGTAGGTTCTCATCAAAGCTATATGCACGTATTATTAATATTTATGCTGAAAAAGGACTCTGGGCTGAAGCTGAGGCCGTTTTCTTTAGGAAACAGGACTCGGGAGAAGAGAAGAAGGATGTTATGGAGTACAATGTCATGATTAAAGCGTATGGTGTGGCAGAACTCTATGATAAGGCCTTCTCTCTCTTTAAAGAAATGAGAAATGCTGGAACCTGGCCCGATCAATGCACTTATAATTCTCTTATCCAAATGTTCTCTGGAGTTGATCTCGTAGACCGTGGAAAGGAGCTTCTAGCTGAAATGCAAGGATTAGGATTAATCCCGAATTCTTCGACATTCGCTGGTGTCATTGCGAGCTATGTCCGTTTAGGCCGGCTTTCTGATGCAGTCGATGTGTTCCGAGACATGGAAAGGGCCGCGGTAGAACCAAATGAAGCTGCTTATGGATCTTTGATAAATGGGTATGCTGCGGCTGGCAGACTTGATGATGCTCTTTACTACTACAGGTTGATGGAAGATAAAGGGTTGAGTGCGAATCAGATTGTCTTGACTTCTCTAATCAAGGCATATAGATTTAGCAATACAAATGACTTGCAAGGTGCGAAAAGAATATATGAGAGGTTAGTAGAAATGGAAGGTGAACCGGATAAACCTGCTTCGAGTTGCATGCTTAATCTTTATGCGAAACTAGGGATGATTGAGGACGCCGAGATGATGTACAATACCATGAAAGAGAAAGAACGGTTGGATAAGTTTACTTATCCAGTCATGATAACTCTTTATAAGAACATGGGAAAGCTTGATAAGGCGGTCTCTGTTGCAGATGACATGAAGGGATCTCTTTGCCATCCGTCTGAGAGAGTGAAAGATTCAGCTGATTTATTTGATCAATTTTCTCTGAACGGCGCCATTGATATCTATGCCAAGCTTGGAAAGGTATCAGATGCTGAATTCATTTTTGATACCATGAAAGTTCACAACATGGCCAATGGGTTTACTTATTCATCCATGATGCGTATGTATAAGCGTGCGGGAAAGCTTGATGAAGCTGTTGCAGTTGCATTGCAGGTGAAACAATCCTTATGCAGCACTTCCCAGAGCTCGGTAGAACTGGGAAATGAATTGAATAAATTAGACTATAACGGAATGATTGATATTTTTGCAAATTTTTTGATGGCTACAGATGCTAAAGTGATATTTGATAAGATGAAAGAAAAAGATTTGGCTGATGGGTTCAGCTATGTAACCATGCTTCGCCTGTATAGGCATGCTGGAATGCTTGATGCTGCTGCTGAGGTTGCGGAGGACGTGAGACGCTTCTTTGGCATCACTTCTGAGGGGTTTAATGAATCGGAGTATATTCTGGATAGATATATTTTAAATCTAATGATTAGTCTTTATGCAGATCTTAGAATGGTCTCTGATGCCGAAGTGATATTTGAGGCCATGAAGGGAAAAGACTGGGCAGATGGGTTAACTTATACATCCATGATGCTATTGTATAGGCATCTGGGTATGCTTGAAAAAGCTGTTTCCATCGCTGAGGAAATGAAACAATCTTTAAGCAGCGGTTCCATGATCGTGAAAAATAGAGAGGGTGAAATTGATATATTGGCTTTGAAGAGTATGATTCGTGTCTATACAGATCTCGGAATGACCTCTGATGCTAGAGCGATGTTTGATATCATTAAAGGAACAGGCAGGGCAGATGCATGGCTGTACGTAAACATAATGCGCATGTTTAAAGGTGCGGGAATGCTTGATGCAGCTGCCGAAACGGCTGAAGAAATAAAGCAATTATTTTTCAAGGCTTATGATGGCTTGGAAGAATTGGAACGTGGAATATATATGTTTGCTTTAAATTGTGTGGTTAAACTTTATGCAGATCTGAGTATGGTTTCTGATGCTAGTATGATATTCGATGCCATGAAAGTAAAAGGCTGGGTGGATGGATATACTTATGCATCCATGATTCACCTGTATAGGCGAGCAGGAATGCTCGATGAAGCATGTTCCATTGTTGAGGAAATGAGACGATCCTTTCATGGATCTTCCAAGAACTTGAAAGTATCGGATAGGGGACACTGTGTGCTAAATAAAGTTGCTCTTAGTGGTATGATTAGTATTTATGCCGATCTCGGGATGATTGCAGATGCTAAACTTGTATTTGATATAATGAAAGAAAAAGGGTGGACAGATAAATTTACATATGCATCTATGATGCGTCTGTATAGTAGCATGGCAATGTTCTCTGAAGCTGTTGCCATAACAGATGAGTTGAAGCAATCTGGTTCTTTGACAGGCATTTATTCATTTGCAAAGGTGATGGCTCTCTGTGCTGCAAGGAGAATGCTACCGGAATGTGGTTTACTATTGCAGGAGATGGTTACCGAGAGGATCACGCCTGATAACTTTATGCTCAAAGTTTTACTCATTGTATTGAAAAAGAAGCCTCTAGCGATAGAAGCAGTAGAACAGCTTGCGGCAGTATTCCAGCAAGAGAAAGCCTATGCTCAGCAAGCAATCATAACCTGTGTCTTCTCGGTTATGGGGATGCACGATCTGGCTGTTAAATCCTGTATTGGGTTGAAAGCAATGAACGTGGGGTTTGACTCTTGTCCGTATAATGTGGCGATATATGCTTTTGGTGCTGCTGGCAAAACTGATCAGGCTCTGAAGTTTTATGAAGTAATGCTGGCTAATGGAATAGAACCCGATGTTTTTACCTATATAAGTCTTTTGAGGTGCTATCGTGAAGCCAACATGGTTGATGATGTGAGGAAGATCCACAACCAGTTGAAATATGGGAAGATCGATCCCACGGCATCCCTATTCACGGAAGTTATTTGTGCATATAAAAAGGCAAGGAGATATAAGCTTGCTGAATTTGCAAAAGAAGACATGGAAGCGGTGCTTGACAGCGATGATGATTTTGAAATTCAAGGTGAATCTGAAGAAAACTTGGAGTTTATTTGAAATGAATGGGAGTCATGTTCTGATTCTGAAAGTGACGTTGAATATGATCTGATCTTAGCTGATGAAATTTACTACTGAGGCAAAGCAATTAGCCGGGACACGACACACAGTATGTTGGTGCCATCCTGCAATGTTGCTTGGCTTTAGAACTTTTCGTCCGTGCATGACAGATGCAGAGTCTATTGTCTCTTCACGTCGACACAAGTCTCTTGAGGTAAATGGTACATCGCTCCTGTTTCACTTCACGGTTCTCTCATTCGATTAGTGCCTTCTTTGCCAACAACGCATCTGATATTGATATCCAGCTCTATAGCAACTTAATGTTTGAGGTGCGCTGCTCTTTTTGGGTCAGAGGACGATTCATTTTTCCTTTTTCTTCTTTCTTTTTTCATGTTAATATCTTGCTAAATGGTTGAGTTACTTCTGATTACTACGAATACATTTCTTGAGTACTAAAGATTGACCGGCTGGCTTTTATTCTTTGCTAATCATCTTGATTACATTTGCTGATCGGCTTAATGAATCCTGGTATTCAATTTATTGCTTTCTCAACTGGGTGCGGATGAAAATGGCAATGGCAAAAGGCATCACTGCATGGTGCATAAATGCATATGCAGAATGAAAATGTTTTTGTGCAGTAACTCATTTTTCAATACACTTTTTAACTTTTTGTTGGCATAGGAGTTCCACTGCAAGGTTACATTTTCTTATTTGTTCGATTGTGTGCTAGGTTGATTCAGAACTTGCCAAGGCTGAAGTTGACGTGGCTGAAGATGATGAGGAACTCGGAAAAAGACTGACTAATTATTGCGAAGCATGCAACTGAGATGGAATTTGGAAAAGGGTGCTTATAGTGAAACATCAGAAAAACTCTTGCTTTCCTCTATCAGCCTTCGTGGGCAAGTAAATACTATTTTTTGTTTTCTGGAGAAAGTTATCCTGGGAAACAATAAACTTTTCGTCTGCAAGATGGGTAAGACTCACATCTCCTGTCGAGAGCCTGTCCAGGAGCAGCTAGTTTGTTATTGCCAAAGAAGCTTTTCAACTGAATCCTGATATAGGACGAATACTTTCTGAATTCTACCCCCATGAACAAGGTCTGACTTCCCTTTTTTCAACTTTTTTTTTTCGCTTCCATATCTCGACTGAGTGTTGAGGTGTAATGTCTTTGTGTATCACAGCACAACTAATAATCCGATTTATCATTTATTGAGTGCCCCACTATGAGTTTAGTTCCATATGGCATATTCATAGCCCTTTTTAGAGCGAAGCTTAGTCAGTAATTGTTTCTAATTAAGAGTTTTTCCCCTTGTCGTGATAGCTTCGGTTACCATCGGATGATGCTGTAGAAAATGAGTTCCCTTTCTGTTGGGTGTCGATGATCCGAAAGATTTTGTTGATGTTTACAATCTGTAGCATTTAGCTGCTCATGATCATACAGTGTTGTCATTGCTCGAGCATTGACGCATGTGTCTTTCGGTTCCTTCTGATTTTTTTCATTCTGTAGCGATGTTATCAGGTCATACTGACCGTCATGTCTTCTACAGGTTCTTGACGTTGCTACATCTGCTGATCAGCATCCCAGCAAAGATTAGCAGTAGATCATATCTTTCGACCTCGAAAGCTTCTGCTCCATGTGGCTACTCTGCACTCAATGCCGGGGCTTGCACAGGCATGGGAGCTTAATGTAATGCAGCTTCCGCTATCAGTGTGATGGTTGTCGACTGCTCGGAACTGAATCATGGGCCTTTGTCAGGATTGGGGCCGAGACATGGTTCCGTGGATTGGAAAAAAAACTTTAGCACCAGTGACCAGTTATACCTCCAATTCCATCACCAGTCTTTTTTCTCGGTTTGGGAAGTTTCTCTTACTCAACAGAAAAATGATCAGGTCTCACTCGCCGAATGAGGTTAACGCTTGCCACTCTCAGTACATGTTACCTCTTCTCGGCGCAACTAATGATGCTCGCAAGCCTGCAGCCTGTAGGGTCTGAACTTCACTCGTGTCGATAAATGTTACTCCGTACAGTTCTTCAGTCTTCTCCTTGATGACCGGTTATGTGTGATACCTCTCGATGACACTAATGGTACATGATTGAGTCGGATGATGTTCAATTGTTCATTTTTTGCTATTACATGTTTCTGATCTCGGAATAGCGAATCACACTTTCATTGTTTCAACTCTTGTAAGCTTCTCTCGGTTAATAAGGTTCTATCTGCTATTAAGTATATTTCATAATGATCAATGAATAAGATGCCCGAGATCCTTCTTGCCTAGCTAATCAGTATCCATTTTCGCCGCATAGTGAAAGAAAGTTGCATCACACCGAACATGAATAGCAGCACGAGCAGACGATGATTGACTACGAAGACTAATCGCAATGATGGTACCTAACCTGTTCGTAACAATGACCACCTACTTATGACACCCTCCTCCAAACTTCTTTCTCGTCGAATCACCCATAGAAATCATATATCGCCCATATTGTTACCTTTTCGATAAATTATCGGTGTTTTTACTTTCAGTAATTTTTCTTACCATTTCAACTCCGATTTTTGGGCTTTGTCCCAATGCCAAAGATATCAAAATATCTTACAAAGAGAGGCGGCTTGTCCAAATTTTCTACACATCTACGGTATAGGTACAATTAAACCATATCAAGAGTCGATGTTCATTTTTCCATATTCTTGCCATTTACTTGTCTTACCTGCAAGCTCTTGCCTCAAATCTATCTTCCAAGCAACAACAACAACAACAAATCCAACAAGACCCTTCTTTTCAACCCCCAAAATTTCACCTTTCTTGTAAGTTTCTCTGCTTTGGTCTAATTCAGTTTTCCCCATTTGTTTTTTTCTCCAATTTTGATGATTGCTGATGTACTAACCCTTGTGGGTGCTGTGGTGGAGAGCTTGCTTGGTTCTTGTTGTTGATTTATTCGGGTGAAATTTCATCTGGGTTTGTTGATTTCTTGCTGGGATTGTTTGGTTTTGTGTGTGTTTTGTGATTCATGATACCCTTGGTTAGGTTGAAGTGATTTTGTCAATTGTTGAAATGTGGTCCAAGTCTAGCATTAGGGTTTTGCGGTTCTATGAGTTCTCGTTGGTTTGGATAGGCAGTATGTTGTTATTTGTCGGTGGGTTTTAGTAGTTACATGGTGTCGAAGGCTTCCGTTTAGAATATGGCATAAAGGGAGGAAATCGTCCACAAATTTACGTCGTGTATCGAGAGATTGCTTTAAACCTCTGATGAAGGTATCCTTGATACTGGTGTTTGATTTGATTAGTGAACCAAACTTGCATATTGATTGGAGAATATGTTTTTGTGAATAGATGCCGATCTACTGTCTAAGTCTCTTATTCGGGGTGAATTCCTAGCCAAGTTACGATGAGCAAGAAAGGGTCTTATTTGGTGCTTAAATTGGCTCACAGACATCAATTGATTGACCATGCTGTTTCTAAATGCCATCATCCATGAAAAATGATTCTCTTAGCCATCATTCATATTCTTTTGGTGATTAGTGTAGCGTGAACCATAGAGCCCAAGATTTTAGTTCCGTCAATGAAGGAGAAATGGGAAGAATAAACAAAATCATGTGGTTTTACTAGAGTAAGTATGTTCTCTTTGATACTTTCAAGGGTAACAACATTTTCTTGTGGTTTCTGGACTTGGTATGTATCTGATTGCTTATTCCGTAATTGTGTGTTTAATCCGTAATAATAGATGTGAATGAACTTGATCTCTTCCAAGTGTAACATTAGTTTTTTTTATTCCTTTATTTGGATGTTAGGCACATGACCATTGCTAACACAATTCTTATTCTGAGCAGAAATTCCGGAGGATTGAAGCTGACCTCAGATTTGAAGTATCTGGATATTTCTAGAAGTTTCAGTTACTGTGTGCGTCTTGCCTATGGAGAAGAGTATGCTACGTAATCACTTTTTTTTTATTTACTAATTCGTCTCCTTTTATTGCTGTGCGAATAAGGAGTTTCATGGCATTTGTTATCACCTTTGAGTAGAGGCATTGCTCTAGAGTCTAGACGTGAGCCTCTGATACTATGTATGTAAGCAAGTCCACGATGACATATACTTTCCACCAAGTGTTTTTATGTAGTGAGTTTTCGACAAGATTCATGGTGTCTAATACCCTCTTACATTAGGATTTTAATATTGAAAATGAGGGTGACATTGTAACTATGCGTCTCTAAAGGAGGGGTTCACCCAGGGCCGTCTCCATGCTCATCAGTCATTTTTAGTCCCCCTTCCTAGGCTCCTAGCTGCACAACAATTAGGCTCAACACAAAATTTCTCAACCATATGTTCTGATTATTCTTCTTCTTTATCCATCTTTTCATCGATACTACAAGAGATCAGTTGTAGCCTGTGGGGATGAGACGTTTTGTCATGTTCATGTACAAAAATCCTTTCTAATCATCTAGTAATGGTTTTGCAGATCAGGAAAAGATCAGGTACAGTCTGGTTAAAAATGTCGAGGATTACCAAGTCGGAATATATGACAAGCCACTTCCTTGCTTTGGCTGTGGAAAAGGATGGTTCTGGTATGTGAACTACTGTTCCACAATCATGTTCGCCTTAGCTATCCACCGACTTTCATCTTGTTTGTCCTAATCGTGTTTTCATTGTTCAGCTTTCTTGTAGGTATTATGTTTCCTCCTCTTTGGTACTACGCCACTGTACTCTATTTCGGTAATTATTACCGGAAAGATCCAAGGGAACGTGCCGGCCTCGCTGCTTCTGCAGTAGCTGTAATATGTTTTTCCTCCCTCGCTTTGTTCTTCAAGTTTTTCCTTGACTAGCTTTGCCTCCTCACTTTGCGTTATTACCAATCATGCAAGACTCGAACATATGGTTGCATAGGCCAGCCTGGTTCGGGGGCTGAATCATACCTAAAGAGAGCTTTTCCCTGCAACCATCCTTCTATTTCAGATTCTAGTTTTCATATCATTAATAGTTTGACGTGTAATTGTTTTTGCAGGCGATAGCGTGCACAATTGTCGTCTTGATCGTGCTACTTGCTACCTTACTGTGAGCCACCATCGTACCTCGTACCCAATCAAGAACTACGAAGGAAAAGATAAGGAGATGGCAAGAAAATGATGATCGTGTAGATAGATGTTTTGAGGATTCACAGAAAAAGATGAGGTCATTGATCTGTGATGTGTTTGAACATGAACATGTATACTGGTATATGTCAATACACAGCTCCAATTTACATTTGTCAAAGGTGTATGATTTGCATCATAAGTGAACATTTCACTTGATCTTCATAACACATCCCTCTCTTTCAGAACGATGTGCCCTCATGACGGAAACCTCGTTGAACTATAGTTCAACAATGAACATTACGCATCATTCCAGCATAAAATTTTATGTTAAAAAAAATCTCCAAGAACTTATACAATGGAGGCTCATCAACACAAAAAAAGTATGGCCAAGGCAGGAGGAGAAACCACAAGCACATACATGGCAAGTAGCATAACATGAAAACAACAGGTCCCGTCACATGATTAATCCAGCTCCAGCAAAAGGATTAACGGTGAAAAGAACTAGTGAAAGCTCAAAAATTCAACAAATTGAATCGACTCATAGCGGTTAACTCATTAACATACCCTTTTGCTTTGCACCAAAGAAAATAACACAAAAAAGCTCGACAAATACCATTCAGCCGCAACATCCGTTCTGGTTAGTCTAAAGTCTATCTCGACACAGAATACTAGTGCGCAAAATAACTGCAAAAGCAGGCAGCCCTACAATGGATTTCGAGAACTTCTGATATAACATGAGAAATCCTTATTCAGTGACCGCGACGGCACCAGCGAGAAATTTGCTTCCAAGTCACTACGAGGGAAGCTATGCAGGCAGGAGTTGTACAACGCGAGAACATAGAAACTAGAGTTGTTCTTTGTTTTATTCATCCGAGACCACAACCTGCGCCAATAAAAACCAAACAGGTCCACTCAAAATCATGGAAACCTTTAAGCCTCTTAACGGATGTGCAAGTCCATGCAAAATGTAATCCATCTTCAGCAATGGGTAACTTTGATGAGACGATAAAACGGGATAATCGGATGCATAAGAACATGATAAAAGTGTAAATCCATCAAAATAATCACATCCATGATAGATAAAGAAGGCGCAAAAGGACAACCGCATACACCAAACACACATCACATTTAGTTGCTGTTATGTTACCAGGGTGACCTTTATCGCATATGACGGTGATCAATGTCAATGATTCATCAACCCCCTGGTTCACTTCTTCCTGCTTATAATCCTAAACTACTTTTGTAACTTCTCTGAGTTCTCTCATTCCCTAGACCATACAAAGGTGTTATGCTATATCTAAGAGCACAGGATTTAGTATGACCCGACTCCGAAAAACACATATTCAGGCTAAATCCATCCACAAAGAAACTACTGGTCAAGGATATACTGAAAACAGTATACTTCTAACACAGAAAACATGATTTTCAAACTTGCGTATATTCCAAAAATAAAGTTTTCACTGTCTAAGGTCATTCATTTTGTAATTTTCCCAATAACAGAAAGGCGACTAGAGAAGAAATGTTAACAAAATCAGAGCATTTCGTTATCTGACACTGATCATCCAAGAAAGGAGCTAACTACATAAAGAGTAAGTGATTGTAGGTATAACATTCCATTGTTATCCCACTTTTAACGCCGCAAGATACCATTCAGTATTCACATCAAATCATGCTGAGATGAACGATTTCATTCAAGAACGATAGAGGAGGATACAACTATAAAGCGGAAAAAACAAGAACATACTCAAGAGAAGAAATTGGAGTAGAAAAATGACAGAGAACCCTCACCTATTTTTGAGGAGCTCTTTTCAAGTAAGTTTTCAGGACATCCATGACCATGCCAAAATCATCCTTCACTTGCACAGGCGGGTTCGCATACCGGCAAGCAATATCCGCAATTTTCTTCGAATGATAATCAATCTTCGATTGCGTGAATTTCAGCCCATGAGCCGTACTAACCACAACAGTCCTATCATTCGGCCCAATAACCCCACTCCTCCTCAACTTACTTAAAGCCGTCAACGCAACACCGGTATGAGGACAAATAAACATCCCGGTAGAATCCGCCTGCGCCATAGCATCCATCAACTCCTCCTCAGTCGCCTCCTCCACGATCCCATTTGAATTCTGCAACGCAAACACAGCCCTATCGATCGAAACCGGATCACCAATCTGAATAGCAGACGCAAAAGTCGTCTCCGCCTTCACAGCCTTAAACTCCTTCCATCCCGATTTATAATACAGATAAAGCGGATTTGCATTCGCCGCTTGAGCACAGACCAGTCTTGGGATCCTATCCACGAGTCCCAAATCCAAACACATCTTGAACCCCTTATAAAAGGCATATACATTGCCCAAATTCCCACCAGGAACAATCACCCAATCTGGCACCTGCCAATCGAACTGCTGCAATATCTCGATTGCGGCCGTCTTCTGCCCCTCCAACCTCAAACTATTCAATGAATTCGCCAAATATATCGGCAACTCCGCTGTCACCTCCCTTATCATCTTCATACAACCATCGAAATCTGTGTCAATACTAATCACAAATGCACTGTTTGCAATCGGCTGCACCAACTGCGCCACCGAAATCTTATCCGCCGGCAAAAACACAATCGACGGGATCCCGGCGGCCGCGCAGTATGCCGACAGCGCGGCCGACGTGTCCCCAGTCGACGCACAGCCGACACCATAAACCGGCCGCCCCATCTTCCTCAATCTATTTACCTGACTAACCAACACAGTCATCCCCAAATCCTTGAAACTCCCCGTATGACTGATCCCGCAATGCTTCACCCACAGATCGCTCATATCCAGGAACTCCTTCCCATACCTGATGCAAGGAGAATTCACGAAACAACCATAGCTTTGTTATTCGAGCTGCAATAAAGATACATGTAATTCCGAGGTTCATGAAACTAATCCTCGATTCAGTACAATTTTAGGTTCATGTATGTGTATTTAATAAGGTTTATGTACTAACCTCTATGTTGTCTCGGTGCATGTACTAATACAATATGTATAAGCATGTGATGAAAACCTTATGAAAAGCAGACAAGAATGGATGAATAAGAATTACGCAGAGATGTTTCCTCCCCTTGCGGGTTAGAGGATCTATCGATCATCCTCTAGAAACGACAATACACCAACTACAACCCACGTATCCCGTCACGGGGATGACAATGAGAATATATACGCAATCTTACCTTTTTTTTGTGAACACAGAGAAACTGTTTAGGATAAAGCCCTCTCAAACACATCTAGAATGACAAACTAGAACTTATTTCGCTTCCGTCCTTACCTCTCAAACACAGGTTCGAGTTCCCTTTGAACGCACTCGCATCAGTAATTGCGGTTACTAATATACTGATCTCTATGTTGTCTTGGTTCATGTACTACAATATGTATAAGTATGCCATGAAAACCTAATGAAAAGCAGACAACAAGAATTGATGAATAAGAATTAAGCAGAGATGTTTTCTCTCAAATGACAATCTAGAACTTATTTCGCTTCCGTCCAGCATCATCAGTACCTACCTCTCCGCCCAGAACAGATTCGAGTTCCCCTCAAACGCCGACACAATATCATCCCCGTTAATCTCGGGCAACACCCACTCCTTCTTGCTCCAAACCCCGGATCCGTACGGCCACGTGGTCTTCCCCACCCTAGAATCGAACAGCGACTTCCAATACTCCCCGTCGAATTGGGCCAAGGCGGCGAGGTCGTGGTGGACGTCGAGGAGGGAGCCGGAGCGGGACCGGTAGACGATCTCGTCGAGGGAGTACGATTCGGAGGACAGCGGGTCGTTGAAGGGGACGTAGCGGGCGGTGAAGTTGTGCGGGTGGGTGTGGCGACGGGCCTCGTCGCGGATGTTCTCGGCGCCGTTGACGGTGCAGGTGATGGGGCGGAGACGAGTGGGGTGGGGGAGAAGGGGTGGTGTGGAGAGGAAGAGGGCGGTAGACGGCGCCATTGATGTAGCGGCGGCGGTGGCGGCGGCGATGGGGTGGTGATGGGGGAAGGTGGAGAGGAGTTGAAGGGAGGGTTTTAGACTTGGAATGTGGTACATTGTTTAGGGCATGTTTAGTATGGCCGAATCATTTTCATTTTGTATTTGCTATTTTTATCCGTGTACAACACCCAGATTTTATCCTTAACAATTAAAATATAACATGTTTTTTATTTTTAAAAGATTTTGATTTTTTCAGTTTAGAATAACAGGTAACTTATGATAACAATAAATGGAAAATTATTTCTGATTCAATATAATGTCTTTTCAATATTAAGATATATTTTCTCTTTCCCAATATAATTACCACATTTAAATTTAGATTTACCTATTTCATCTTCTTAACTCTAATTCTCAATCATATAATTTTTTTCTTTTCATCTTTTTTATGAAATCATTTTGACAAAATAACGTAATAATTTTGAGACGGAGATAGTAATTATTTGAATATGTATGAAAACTTTTATCTATTATTTGATTGTATCATAATATTTATTATAATCATAATGTCGTTATTTTTTTTTTTTTCGAATGAGCGGATTATGTTTTTATATGTGCGTTCAATTTTTTTGAATTATTAATGAGTTAGGTTTTAATATAGTTACTGAAAAAAAGAGTTCATGAATAATATTATATCATTGAAAGAATTTTAAAGTATCTTCATATTATTTTGAAAAAATGGTAGTTAATTTCTTTAAAGTTTTGAGTTGTGACATATCACGCCTATTGAGTTTTAAAAAAAATACACTTAATTCCTTTTGTTTGGGACGAAACACCACTAAAAGATAATTACAAAAAGATCACACATATTTCTTCATTACTTTTATAATAAAAAAAAAAGAGGTGCTGCAGCATGTTAGCTATAGTTCCTTTCACAAAACTGGTCTAAATTTATTTTTTAAAATATAAATTTTTTTTAAAAGAGAGGGTTATTTAAAGATTTTTGGGGAAAGTGCATAATATTGGTGCAATTACTACGTCCTTCTTTTTTTCCTTAAAAAAATTGAGTTATATTGACACAAAACATGATTTTACAAAAGTTGATAAGGAGATTATCCATATAATTTTAAAAATTTAGAGCATCAATTGTCATGGACGAATAGTTCAAAAAAATTTTATGTTCTTTTTTCAATTTATAAAGATACAACTAAAAATATCAGATGATAAAATAAAATAACAAACGAGACATGTACAACTATTAGAAACAAACTCTTTTTATCTTGTTTTGTTCAACATACAATAAATATTCCCAAAATTACAAAGGAAAAATGGAGTTTCTTATTAGAAACATACAAATTGTGTGTTGAGAACAAACATTCAACTAAGATTTTTTTAAGATTGTTTTTGTTATTGAAATTTCATAATCATTTGATCTTCATTATTCATTCATCTCGAAAAAGTTACTTCCTCTGTTTCAAAAAAGATAAAACAATATGAAATTTAAGACATTTCGTCTTGTTCTTAACAACGTGAGAAAATTATTTTTTTCACATAATATTAAAATACATAACTTAATCAAATCATTGCTATTTCATAATTATTTTATGATAAATAATAGAGCTAATTAGCAAGAAGTGTCAAAATACTTTTTTTATTATCAATTAGTCATATCAATTTTTATTTTACCAATTAGTGACCAATCAATAAAAATAGACTACAATGCCCACAATTTAGAAAAGGAAACAAATTATTCTTCCATTCTAGGAGGGATGTTTTGTCATCAAATAATTACAAATCTCCTCGAATCAAACTCCTTCATTAAACTTTCCGATCTTTCATCTCTCCTGCAAATACCGCTATCCACCATTGTTGCATATCTTCATCGTCGTCGTCATTGAGCAAACAGTGCACTTTTTATATAATACAGGATGATGTCGCCTCTCGTTAACAAGGTGAACAATATGTTGACACATTGTGTGCACAATACATGATATCCTTAATCTCATCACTATCATCACCCATGTAGTCTCACCACCACTCCACCAACATTATAGTTTGTGAGATTAAAACGTATTGAGCATCACAAAAACGTACTATATTCGTTGTTTTATTCATTGACAAAAAAATTTACGTCATATTCATGACTATAAAGATGCACTGTTGCGTCTGATGTATTGCAACAGTGCATGAACACTATACCACCATCATGTCATCATGTCATCAAGACCATCAACCAACCATCCTTCCTGTTTTCAATCGCTATTAAAGTGACCAATGTCATCGAAGCCATCGATGATAAACATAATCATCGTCGTTTTATATCTCTATCTGTCTTCGTGATTATTTTATCATTGTCGAGCATCGTCGTGGTTATCATCAATGTTGATCAACGATAGTGATGATGCACTAATTACAGTGATATTCGACAATTAGGTTAAGGCTTCCGTCATTTGTACATGATGACGGAGAAGGGTGATGTAGTGATGGCGGAAATTTTTCAATATGATAGATGAATGAGATGAAGATATTGATGAGAGATACATTTAATAAATAAGAAAATGAATCAAATCGTATAATCTCAAAATTTTGATTTATATCTTCTAAATTATTATTATTTTGAGGGAGAGAGGAGAAAAATTGATGATTTGAAAAAGACAAAAGACAAATATGAACAAAGAAAGTAAATATTGACTAAGAACAACTATATCTAATCATATCTTTAATTTCGAAAATTTGATCAAATGATAATTAAATAATTAGAATATGATCATTCGGTAAATAATTACAAAAAATACAATAATTACATAATTTATATTAAATAATTTTACTCGTTTTATAATAATTTTAAAATACATGCTGTTTCACTCATTTTGAAATAAAAGAAATACAATTGTTAATATTTAAAATTAATATTTGATGAAGTTAAGTGTATACTACCACGTCATCACAAGGCAACCGAGTGGCCCGTAATCCTCTCCTCTTCACATCATCCTGGCCGTTGATCAAAATGAGAGTAATCACCACCGTCGATGACTCACCGCCCTCCGCCACCACCAACAACCTCGCCGGAGATGCAACGGCGGTGGTGAATCTGTACCGGCTCAGTTGCTTCTATTTCGGCTCCAAGGATGCCCGCCGCCCCTCGAGGGACGAGACCGTGACCGAACGCCTCAGTCGACTCAAATCGAAGTTCGTTTCCTTTCTCGAGCTTTTTTGATGTGTTGTTTGTGGTTTGGATTTGGAATTGATGCTATGAGTGTGTTTCCGGTGTAGTTATGAGGCTCGTGGATTGCGTGCTTGCGTCGAGGCGGTGATTCTGGTGAGATCGATTTCGTTGCCTCGCTCGATTTCTTTGATGTGAATCTCCAGTGTTTTGAAGAGAACTTGAGTTGAGATGATCGAAGGGAGTTGTTTTTAGTTTGGCTAGTTTCATGTTTTCTGGTGAATGTGTTTGTTGGAAATTTGTAGAGCTAACAAAAGTTTCTGATTGACATTTGCGAGATTATAGCTTTGTATTGAAATTGAAGTTCATGATTATATTAGTGCCTCTGTATCACGGATTTTAGGCAAGCGGTTGGTGCTTTAAACTGGTTATTATACTGTTTGCAGGGACTGCCTAGTTTTGGTATTCGATTATGCAGTGTCATTTGCATATAATTAAAATTCACGGAGTTGACACGCTCTACTGGTGCACTCTAACTGGGACAAGTAGATGATGAGAAGAGTTCAAATTCACTTCAACTTTATCACCATGTTCAAAGTCTTGAGACATACCTATGTTTCACTGATATACATGTTCAAAGCCAGAGAGAAGATTATTTTTGGTTTACGACAGAGGTTCCTTTGATCATAACCAAACAATCCTTCTTTGTTTCCGCCTTTCTCCACTTAGAAATTGAGGTTGCATTATTCCTAGGGTGTTGCTTATACATGCACTTGCTTTCTGTTACTTGAGAAAAAACTGACGAGTCTTAGCTTCTACGAATTATGGGTATGTGATGACTGGTTACAACTGATTTGCGTTTGGTATCAATTTTACTATTGTGGTTATGGCTTCTCATATCTTTCACTTGGTGGAGTTCAAGCATCCACATCTATTGTTGTTGCAAGCGAAAAATTCGTTCTGTAAGCTTCCTGGTGGTCGGTTGAAGCCAGGCGAATCAGGTAATTGAAATTTATTTCTTGGAATACAACTGCCAGAAATATGGGCACGTTTTGGTCCATATATTTGCCTTTTTTCTGCAGTTATCCAACTCTTGAGCTTTCAGATATTGAGGGATTAAGGCGTAAACTTTGTAGCAAGCTTTCCGCTGATGAGGACAGTATCTGATGCAGTGGGAGGTATAATGCTAGGATGCTATTTCCTTCAGATTTAGAATATCAGAAGCAGATGAACTCATTTGTATTTTCATTGCACTTCAGGTTGGAGAGTGCGTGGGGAAATGGTGGAGGGCGGATTTCGAGACACTGTATTATCCTTATCTTCCTCCTAATATTAAGAAACCCAAGGTATGTTCTTTTATGGACTCATATTGCCCCACTAAATCAAAAAAGGTCAATCATCGTCATCTATTATTTCCTGAGAGAATGTGTCAAAAACGGTGCCTCAGGGTGAGTTGCAACCGTGGTATAGTGCTAAGATATGCTAGGAATAGTTGATCATATTTGAATTGATCAAAAAGTTTATACCGTCATAGTATTTGAGCAAGTCCGTAATCCATCAGCTTCGGGCCTTCGGCTTCTTTGCCATTTTCTCAAGGCTTCTCAAGGGCTCATCCTTGGTTTCCCTCCATCACTCATCTCCAGATCCGTACACTTTTAAAATTTTGTTCAGTTCATATTTTCTTGTTTTAGGAGTGGGTAAAGCTTTTTATGGTGAAGTTGCAGCTCACCAAAGATTTACTGTGCCAAAGAACGTGAAACTGCTTGCAGTCCCGTTGTCCCAGATCCATGACAATCATAAGGTATGTAAATTCGAGTTTCTGTGTTGATTCATCTCATTTTCTCATGTGAAAGATTTCTGAAACTGGACAGCTCCACCTCTAAAGTTGAAACTTTGTCGGAGTGACTATGAATTGTCCCCCTTTCTCATCTGCAGACATATGGAACGATAATAGCAGGGATTCCACAGCTGCTGTCAAAGTTCTCATTCAACATGGTCGAGATCTGATCTAAACTTGCCCTTCGATGAGGCGATGCAGATGTGGAACTCAAGGGCATAGAGTTGCATTATATGGTGAAAGCAAACGAGGAGGATGGTTTTGTATATATGTCGAATATATAGTTGATTACACGCAACAGATAAAAGAAAGCAAAAGCAGGGGCTGTAAATATTGGCGTTGTGAAAACATAGGATTTTGATATTTTTATGGTGAATGTCGACTCTGGGTGTCTGTTTACGGCTTTACGCTGCTGGTGATCAATCCTGTTGTTCACCATTTGGCTAACTTCCTCCTGTGATGCGCACGATGGTCATTTGCTCCCCCTGGGATGCTCACAGCGGCCATTTGCTCCCCCTGGGATGCTCACAGCGGCCATTTGCTCATGTCCCATATCATGCCCTGAAACTGAGCATCCTTGACAATGATTGCATCTGATTTGTGCGAGCTGCAATTTCGAACCATTATAACAACTAACTCACCGATGAGCATGCTGATCACAAGTTCATATGCTGATCATCTCCGATCTTAGCTCGGTCGGGACTCAGGTTAAGGTTAATAGTACAAGATTACATCCCTAAATCCGTGAGGAGTTTTCCCCTCCTCGTTCTCCTCGACCGAGACTAAAAGTATTAGCAGAAGCTGGAGATTTATATATATGTACACATTTTCCGCAGGTATCTGCTAAACATAAAATCTTGAGGCCACACCAAAAGAAAAAATTACAACAGTTGAGGCCAAAAGTACTACAGGAGGGATCAGATATCTGGATTCCGTTAAGCTTCATGATTTGCTCCGAAGCCTTCCATGTCATTTGAGGTCCACGACGACGACGGAGATGTTGTCTTTGGTTCCCTTTTGGAGAGCAAGCTTGGTGAGGTACTCTGCGGCCGCTTGAGCTGCTGGATCAGCGCCTGTACCTCTTGTTTCGGAGACATCAGTTCCATTTTTCTTATGCCACAGAAGTCCTCGCCGCATCACAGACTTCTTCGTTGGTCATCACGTCCCATAAACCATCCAAGGCGAGCACTATGCACTCGTCTTCTTTCGTCCTTGGTACATATCACTTCTGGATCTGGTATGATCCATGGCTTCAAGTATCTGTTGCCTGAAAGAAACGACACAAAGGAAATAAGGAATGAGCACAGGACGGAAAAAAAAATTGTTTTGCAAGACTTGGAAAATAGTTATATGCTCCTGTGTAGTACATTATACCAAATTATGCAAAGGTTTGAATGAAAACAATAAACATCAGCTACTCACGTGGACCGCCAGCTTCTTCAGCCCCTTTGCCTCTCGTCTTGGTGCTTAGACTTTCAAACCTGCCAAATGCAGCGACCTTCTAGTCTGAGCTCGTTTGCTATCCATTCGCAACACAGTTCACGTTGCAGTGAACTTCTGGCCTATTCCATGAACCTGCATACACAGACAGTTCGCGACCAGAGGCAAAGTGAATGTGGGCTACCTTTATGCATTCACTTACCAATGGACCTCGACATGGCGAGAACACCATATACACGAAAGCCATTCCACTGGATGACTTTCCCACCCCCGGATTCTATCCTTTCCAACTCGTCTACCCTGTCGGGCTGCACAAAGAGGATGCTATCCATCACATGCACTTTGATGCAACCAAGATTCAAAAAAAAAAAAAAAACATAACATCCCAGAAGCTCATCATAATTCATATCCTACCTTATGATCAACTGACAGAGGCATGGGCATTTTTCCTCGACATAGCACCGCCCTTGAATCAGCACTATTAGCAATCATGATGTGAGTTGCACATACAACTGCCACAACAGCTGTGGATCCAACAGTATCAGGAGTGATGGCTTCAAGATCAGCCTCAGGCTCACCATTGTCTGTCCCAGTATCACCCCTTCTCCCTGTTCCAACTTCAGCATCAACTTTCAAGAAGCAGCGCATGAAACACTTCTCCAATTCTTCCTCCCAGTGACCTGAATGATCTTTATGAAACTTGCACTTCCTCGATTCTATCTCATTGGCCATAGCAAAATGGAGATGATCGCGGCAATAATTAGCAACCTAAATAGAAGAGAAACACATTAGTGATACTACCATATATGCCTTCGTGACACTGAAAAAATGCGAATAGGAAATAGAAACGTCAAGAAGATCACCTCAGCGCCTCCATGTCAACCCTTAAAAAATTTGGAAAAAAGATTAAAATCCTATTAAAATAACAACCCTAAAAATATAAAAATAAAATAACCCATAAAATTATACCAATAAAAAATCCAATTTAAAATTAAAAGTAATACCTAAATCATAAAATAAACCTTATTAGAATTTTATTAGAAAATATAAGTAAAAGAATATCACTGGACCAACCACATCACATATGGAAAAACGTGACTGTATGTACTAGAGTTCTTATGTTTACTAGGTGGACATGTTATGGAAAATCGTCCAATCCTCTGCAGAAAAATATGCAGCTAGCTAGGAATCTGTAGTACAAGAATATAGTATCATATTTTATGACAATTTCCCATCTAAACAAACCTTGATCTATCATAATATCATTATTATAGTTATTACATCTTATACGTCTCCACCGTTACACATAAGTGGTGCGAAATCCCATCAGAGAACTCCAAGTTCCACATAAAACATAGTCTGTCATGTCTGCTTTCCAAGAAATGCTGAATACATAATTGAACTCATTAAAAGATATTCTAATAATTATAACATAAACGTATTTTACACTATTATATACATATGAATATAAATCTCATTTTCATATTAAATCATATCTGATAGTCCTACAACCTATATTAGATTGAAATACGTAACTTACACAATCATTGATGTTTTACGATAAATTTATAAAAAAGTACATTTAATCGTTTTTGTATGCGCGTCAAATTTTATATCGACATACGTGACATGTCAAAATGTTGCGATAATTTTAGAACCGAGAGAGTACATGAAAATCGCACCTGCAATTTGCAACTTACCCTGAATGCCTCGTGATAAGATAACCACAATATAATATCACAGTTTTGAACAGAAACATGCACCCAGTCTTCAGTTCCGTAATGAAAGACCAAGCGACGAAATGAAAAGAAACCCGTGAATGGTCAAGTATTAGCAACTGAACATGGGGGAACCACCTGGGCGGAACTGGAACTTGTAATGCCAAAAAACTCCAGAAATGATGCGCGCAGAATCATCGACCACCTTCTACAGTGAAACCGTTGAGAAATGTAAGTATCTGCAATTCTGCAAATTAACGGCCTCATGGCAGCAACACTGAATGAGAGGAACTCGTACAAGATGCTCAGACTGAACTTCACAGGTATCGTCATATACCGACTTTCACCAAGGCGATATCCAGCAGCTGCTCCAGAAACCGTAACAGATGCATCACACAGTGTAGCAGATGCATCATGTAACCGTAACAGAATCCAGGAGGCAGCAGATGAGCAGGAAGATTCAATGACAGCTAGCTGCCTATAGTTACAGACCAATTCTACAGGATCGACCATCCGTGAAGTCGATCAGCACTGCCTCTAATACTTCTACTCACCAACTCGAAGTAAAGTCAAATCCTATCCGACGTAGGTTGCCATAAGCTGTTTAAGGAGACAAAATAATAATAATTAATAAGTAAAAATAGGAATAAAATCCAATTTGGTAGAGCACCTCAAAATCCAAACTTAAGCAATAACAGGCAGTGCAATGTATTCACAGGATTTAAGGACATCGCCAGACTCCCAATAAACCTACCTACTATGGGTATGGAGTTTGTATACCATCTAGCATGTCCCAAGTCCAGATTAAAGAGAGGGCTGTATGCTACGCGACACAAGCTAACATTACACAAAAGCAGTCGTCATATATCCCTTTTCAAGGAGAAAAGAATTTCACATCCTACCAAATAATGCATAGCGCACAATCTAAAAAAAAAGAGTAAAAAAAAGTGCAGTGCATGCTTAAAACGAGAATAAGAGGATGGAGACATTCAGACTTGCTCACTATCATAACGAACCTGACTTTTGCTAAACAAACCTATTTACAGTAAACCAGCCTAAGCAAAATACGCATCAAGTTCTGTCAGCAGCAATGCAAACAACATTTCACATTGGCCGGCAGCCCTTTACTACCCATCTCAACCAGTAAAAACAAGGGAACAAACAAGTTGAAGTACCATTGGTCTTCGAAGGGCATAGCTTACCTCATCAGGCATACTCCGAGTAGCTCTTAGAAGTTAGAACACAGAAAGTCGATATTATATCACTTGAATGAACATACGAAGATCTCAAAGGAGTTCGTGTAAGTTATTGCTGGGCGCTATCTTGTACCTGCACATGATCAGCTGAATTTTTTCCAATCAAGGAATCTTCCAATGTATATAGTAAAAAAGAAGTCAAGATTTTCTTAGAATAAAAAGGCAACAGAAAAGAAGCTTACCCACTTTAACTTCTGCAAATAGACACCTGAAGCAATTCGAGCAGGCACAAAATTCTTCATCAGCTGATGGTGAACAAGATTATTCGATGTAGGAGGTCGCCGTGAGGGTCAATGGGTGTAAATATAAACCTGGTGAATCGAGAGCTTTCTTGCATTTCTAGGATGGAAGAACCAGGAGACTAGAAATATGAAACCAACCATCGAATGCTACCACCAGGTTTAGAGGAAAGATTCTGCATAAAGCCTAACCACACAAAGCATATAACTCTTTCTGCCGAGGCTCAATGCAAATGACCAAGAGGGACACTAGCAAGAGTGTCTGAGTCAATCAACCCCAAGAGAGAGAAAACCAATGGATAGAAATGCAATGATATAATAGAAGAGAAACAAATGAACTTGTAAACAACAGCTTGCTTTTATTTCTAGAAAATTGAAGTTTATGTACAAAGGGCATATCTCAATGCTACAGCTATGGTACAACTCTCGCTAACATATAGTGGCTAGGATATTCTAGCTAGGTTGGAGAAACTCAACTCTCCGTTGTCATGGACTTGACACAAGGAACAAAATCCATAAGTTGGCTTAGGAAAAGTTTGAAGGAGATCTCTGAAAGAATCTATAGTCTAAAGATCAACCTGACAGGAAACGAAGACCATTAGATTGGTTGACTGGTTGTTTCCTGAAGATGGTGATTATGTTTCACCGGTAAATAGTATAAGGAACAGGAATGTACAAGAGGGGAAAGCAACTCAAACCATCATATTGATGTTAGCTAGGTCATCCATCGGAATTTCAAGTCCCATGAAGTCAAGATCTTGAAAACCTTCATCATCTATGTTCAACCATGAACTAAGATCTTGCCCCTGAGCGCCAATCTCAACATCAATTCCAGGAAGCTGAAGTTCAGGATCATCAAGCAAGCAATATTCATCCTTTTCAGTGATATTGTTATCTGTGTTATTATCATTTGACCGTGATGCTGATGGAAAAATCGCCCTAGGTTGCTCGGGACCCATATCTACTAGACCGTTAAAAGTAGACAATTGAGTTGTTCTCTGCTTGGGCTTCACTTTAGACTTCCTTTCCCCTTTGGCGTTTCCACCAGCAGGTCGACCAGGTCTAGATGCTCCATTCCTAGATACGCCACCCTTTCCTTCCCTATCCCTCTCGCTCCTTTTTCCCTTTGCGTTGCCAGAAAGGGTACCCGGATGACCACTTGAACTAACACCAACATCATCAAGTAACAATTCCTTCTTCTTCACCTTATTTGACCATAAGTGTTCTTTCCCAAAAGCATTCGGTGAATAACCATCTTGGTTCTCCATATTCTCATCAACCTGCTGAAAAGACGAAGTCGGGTAAGCTTTAGCAGATTCGCCCTCAATGATAGCATGCGCTGACCGTGCTTCAGCAAGCCGAGTTGGTCCAGAACGAAATATATCTTTGAATACGGGGCCATTAAAGCAACTCAAGCCTGTAGCGTCAAACCTACGATAGTTGTCCAGTACCCTCCTTACAAATGGTAATGCAGCTTGCCTCACCACTTTACTGGTATTACTCTTTCCGGTTGAGGAACTATCCCAGCCCTGTGAAAGAGAAGTAGCAACAAAAACGAGTGGAATGAGGCCTCAGCCAAGACAATGACTCTTATTTCTTATAATGCGTAGCAGAAAAATGCAGAAGGATCACCAAACTGCTTAGACACCGACTTTTATGCAACATTTTAAGGTAAATTAAGATGTAACCAACCAAGAACTTCACAAGTACCTAATTTGTTTACCACTTAGGAATCAGGAACCGAGGTCGATATCCATCCATGTAATAATAACAAGGGTCGAATTCAATTGTATATACTTTTACATATTGTGCAATACTTTTAAATGGCCTGTTATCCGACTTTAATAGGCTATAGTACAGGACATGGATAGGACCATGCAATATCCTGCATCATGAGTTGAATACTACTTTACAGTTTCTTGCATAGCATAGTCAATTTATTTGCATGCCACACTCTATAATAAGACTGAGCAATATAAAATGCAGATCACAAGTATTACCATGTATTTTCCATAAGCCATCATAACCAGTTCGTCCAAAGCACTCTGTTCAAACTCCCTGCAAAAAAGAAAAAGAAGGCTTTATTTTGACTGTAGACATAAGATGGGAGCAAAGGGACCGAACAGAATCTAGATGATACTCCGAAGAGAGAATTACTTTTCTTGATTTTCTCTGGTTTCTGACACAAGCTTTGACAGTTTGTTAATGAAGTTTTTCTTCCTGGAGACCTGTTACAATGAAACAATTCAACTTAATAAGGCATGGAAATTGATGTACTATGATGGTTGTTGGAAAATCTTTTTCCCTCATGATTTTATTCTAGTAGGAGTGCAGAATGGAACAGATCCGGAAATTTTGCCCAGGGATATGGATAAGTACCTGTCCAAGATAAGTTCCTGCTAACTTTCTGATGTCTTGACTGATCTCGTCATTGTCTGCCCCTTTCACTTCCAGCTGGTCAGATAGACGATGTCGAAAGACAATGTCAGGTCAGGAGCCAGATCAAGAACAAGTTTCCCGAGTTAGAGAAAGAAAAATGGAAAATAGACATTGACATTTTCCCCTCACGAGACTAGAGTTCTGAAGGACAAATTCATTATTCAAGGATCTAGAAAAGAAACGAAGAAACGCCAGGAACAGGGGCAAGCATCAAAGTAGTGTTTACAATAACTAGAAATATAACTCGGCATCAGGCAGCGCCTTAAACCTCTACAGAATGCCAGTCACCCATGCAAAAAAAATACTGCTAAGAGTAGAAGACTATGCTAAATAACAGATTCAAGGATGTACTTTGGGAGTGAGAATCATTACCTGCTCTGGATATATTCCAATACCATGGATCTCCAAAAGGAGTCTCTCATCAATGGACAAACTGTCATAATGAGAATCTGGGTTGACCATATTCGGCATCGTATCTGCTTCAGAAAGTAACCCATTAACAGAACGACCGAAGTTGAAACTGGTTCCCGAGTTTTGGATGCTAGCGAATTGACTGGCAGCATCTGGTTCCTCATATCCCTCCAGATCTCCTAGGGTTCTTCTCATAGCAGTTATTCTGATACCATTTAAAGTGGTACTGCCTACTGAATGTGAGCTCTCCATCAACTCGTAACCCAGATTGCCATGATCCGACTCCCCTTGAAGCTGAAACTCATCAGGAAAATCGTCTACGAGGATTCCTTCATTTGTACCATGGCTATAACTTTCAATGTCTTCCTCTGTTACCAAAGCAGCAAGGAGCCTTTGGCAAAGAGGAACTGCATCAGGGCCTCTTGTTTCAAGCGTCAATAGTTCTAGAAAATGATCGACACTGTCAGTTGCTGGTGAAAACCAGCAGTGCTTCTCATATTCTAGTGATCCAAACCCATTTGAAAGATGGACCAAACTGTCAGTATCAGCAAGGGCTGGAGTTGCCAGAAATAAGGACATGCATTCTTCCTGCGAATCATATGCAAATCAAATCAACTCATGTTACAACTGATTATATGAATACTCATCAACAGCCGACTTCAGATTTAGAAATAAGTTGCTTTCTACCATACCACAACTTGCCCTGATCAACGCTCATAACTCAATGATATCTAATATTCTTCAAATAGATAATAACTCCAGCAAATGAAACGAAGAAGCATAAATGTTAATACCAGAAGAATTTTCCTCCTTAAACTGTTTCTGCCTACAGTGCTGGCAAAAATTAAGATCAAATAATCTATTCAAGAATAGACCATCTTACTAACAAGATTCTCATATTAATTCAAAGTGGAAATCTTTTCCATAACAACCCCATGAGCTGACAATGATAACGCAGTATGTTAAACCACTAGAGCATTTTCAACCGGTATAACAAATTTGAGTATATTCAAACCATAAAAGACAAGTTTGTGCATGCCAACCAATGAGCAGGAGTTGCAGATGAGAATGAAATATTGCTATATTACCTGCTGCTTCAGAAAGGCAGTGTCCAACTCAGATATAAAACCGAGCATTGGCTCCATCAACCTCCAGAAAGCGCTTTCATGAGCTGCATAAATAAATGGTGATATTTAGCAATGAAAAAAAAAAAGAGGAAACCTACCACTTAAAAAATTCTTAATTGATGGGAAAAGTTACTTGGGGTAAAAACATGGTTTGCAGCAGCTAGCAACTCAGATTGCGGATCACCTGGACCCCATTCACATGGAGCAAAGTATAAGAATTAAGGAGGGAAAATCACAAAAAGACAAATGAATACAGGCATCAACAGATCCCCAGTTCAAAATGGCACAACAAAGACACATACCAGCAAATTCTACTGCAACAGGAACAGCTGAATGCTTGAGGCGGGTGTACGCTCTACGGTCAGAAATCTTCCTTGTAGGGGGGCGACCGGCTTTGCTGAAAGGAATCATAAGAAGAAACACGTTAACATTATCAAATACTCCCCTGCCGCTGAAAGAAGGAATACTAATAGCACAGAAGAAGAAAAGCCTTGTGAAAGTGCGTTAAAGAACTCTAACCTTTCTGGTCGTTCATAACCTATTTTTGAAGTTCTTAGTTGTTTTGGGGTTCCAATATTTCCACGCTTCTCAAAGGTTGGTGCTCTTGTGGAAGTTGAACCACGACCTGTCCTCCCCTGCCTGCGAACACCATCTCCAAGATCTTCCCTGTTAATAAGCTTATTTTTCCGGGGAGGCGGCAGAATAGGCGATCCCTTCTGGAAAACATGTCCCGTCTTATCATCCACCTCATCAAACATCTTTTTCTTATCTTTAAATTTTGTTTCAGCAACCCCTGACTCCTCACTTTCAGACAAGGAATCACCCTGTAACTTTACATGCTGAGGCGAACTGCTGGGAAAACGTCTAGTAGCTGAACCATTGTTATTGCCAACGGCATCAGATATGTTGTCTAAAGCAGGGGACTCATCATTATTTGAAACGATTGGTAGAAAATTTGTTCGCCTAGCTGTACGAGATATTTTCTGAGGTCTCTGACCAGCCCAATGAGCAACAGGTGGTGAAGAAGATCGGACAGAAGGCGGGCGCTTTCGATTGCTAGGTCCGGTGCTAGCAGAGGGTCTTTCAGTACCTTGAGAAATATCCCAATCACTAGAAGCACTTTGCCGATGGACCGTTGGAGATGACTTTGGCAAGGCTCCAATACCGGAACGAGGAGCACGAGCAGAAGACGGCACTTTAGTGTTCGAAGTCGTAGGACTAGCAGAGCTACAATCTTCGTGTGCACTATTTCTAGAAAGAAATATTGGAAAACAAAAGATCTCAATTAGAACAAATAAGCATTCTGACCAATTATAAGAATCTCAGACTATAAATTGTAAACCACCAGAAGTAGACACCACCCAGGGAAATCACAATTGACCATTCAAAAAGAGAAATTTTTCATGTTAAAGAATCTTCTTCGGTTAAAGAGAAGGATATATAGATAAAATTCAGCGCTATTGAAACAGACGGTACATACTGATTTGCAGTTTTTAGGTTGACTCTTTCCTTGTCTGAAGAAGAACGATCCTTCTTATCCCAGGCCATAGTACTGTTTTCTTGATCCCCTCTACCAAAGGGAGAACGCACGGTGGAGCCATTCTGTTGTAGGACACCATCTGGTTTCGCGATTCCTGAAACTTCATTACCCATACCAGGCCTACATCAAACCAATCATATGTATATGAATCAGCAAC
>LIEC01011434.1:13733-47671 GCA_001925005.1 Drosera capensis | reverse complement strand
GTGGGGTGGGGGAGGGGGAGGAGGGGTGGTGTGGAGAGGAAGAGGGCGGTGGACGGCGGCATTGATGGAGCGGCGGCAGCGGTGGCGATGGGGGAAGGTGGAGAGGAGTTGAAGGAAGAAGGGTTTTAGACTCGAAATCAGGGAACTGGTAAGTTTTTTTTTAATGGTTCATTGACTGTCGCTCGGAAATCGTTTGGTATCAAACAAAATGATCGGGAGGCAACGGAAAGATTTTTTTTTAAGGTCATTCATAGTAATATTGCTCTAATTCAGACAGATAAAATTTTGATAAAATTGAATATATATATATATAATTATTTATTTATTTTGAGTCAATCAGATGAAATCAGATATATTAATATTAATATTTTTTTATGTTTTCTTAAAAATAATTTTCACTTTTTATTTTTTATTTCGGTAGAGTATAACATTTGAGTTTTTATTTACAAAAAAAAAAACAAAAACATTTTTATTTTATAGAGTGTTTTGGATTTTTGTTTTTATGTTTCTTTTAATACTAATTTTTTGTTTTTACCATTTTTAATAAATAATAATATACAATCCTTGAGATAACAATTCATGAAGAAGTAATTGTTTGATTTTTTTTATGGAATCTTTATCTAATTTGATTGTGTCTAATCTTTATTATCATCATAATGTTGTTATATTTTGTCGTATATGCAGATTGTGTTTATATGTGCATTCATATGATAGCTGAAATTAAAATTTATGAATTGTATTATACTATTGAAAGAATTTTTAAATATCTTCAAATTTTCTTTAAATAAAAATAAAATTAAAAATATCAGATAACGAAATAGAATAACAAAAAAATATATATATAATTGTTAAAAGCAAATTTCTTTTATCTTGTTTCGTTTAATGTATGAAACTTTATTCCCTACATTGCTAGAATAAGTTGTTATGGCTAATATTTACAATATGTTTTTGGATATGTTAGGATTATTTGATTTAGGATAGATAAAATATGTCTAATCACATATAAATTTATATATATTTAAATCATAAAAATTTAAAAATTAATTATTAAAATTAAAAAATATTATATATTATTTAAACGATGAGAATTATTTTTTTAATCTAAAAATTTAACTTAAACTTATAAGTAGTTAGACAAAAATCAGTTTTTCCCATTTGATATTTACATCATTATTAAGTTTATACTACCGCATTATCACAAGTCAACCGAGTGGCCTGTAATCCTCTCCTCTTCGCATCATCCTCGCCGTCCATCGAAATGCGAGTAATCACCACCGTCGACGACTCACCGCCCGCCGCCGCCACCAACAACCTCTCCGCCTCCTCCGCCGCCTGCGCTGCCGGCGATGCAGCGTCGGTGTTGAATCTGTACCCGCTCAGTTGCTTCTACTTCGGCTCCAAGGAAGCTCGCCGCCCCTCGAGGGACGAGACCATGACCGAACGCGTCAGTCGACTCAAATCGAAGTTCGTATCCTCTCTCGAGCTTTTTTGATGTGTTGTTTGTGGTTTGGATTTGAAATTGATGTTGTGAGCGTGTTTGCGGTGTAGTTATGAGGCTCGTGGATTGCGTGCTTGCGTCGAGGCGGTGATTCTGGTGAGTTCGATTTCTTTGATGTGAATCTCGTGTGTTTTGAAGAGAGCTCGAGTTGAGATGATCGAAGGAAGTTGTTTTTAGTGTGGCTAGTTTCATGTTTTCTGGTGGATGTATTTGTTGGAAATTTGAAAAGGTATTGCTGTGTTTGTAGGGCTAACAAAAGTTTCTGATTTACATTTGCGAGATTATAGCTTTGTATTGAAATTGAAGTTCACGATTATATTAGTGCCTCTGTATCACGAACTTCAGGCGAGTGGTTGGTGCTTTAATCTGATTATTATACTGTTTGCATTATGCAGTGTCATTAGTATATAATTAATATTCACGGAATTGACATGCTCTACTGGTGCACCCTAAGTGGGACAAGTAGATGAGAAGAGTTCAAATTCACTTGAACTTTATCACCATGCTCAGAGTCGTGAGACATACCTTTGTTTCACTGATATATGTTCAAAGCCAGAGAGAAGATTGTTTTTGGTTTACGACAGAGATTCCTTTGATCATTATCAAACAATCCTTCTTTGTTTCCGCCTTTCTCCACTTAAAAATTGAGGTTACATTATTCCTAGGGTGTTGCTTATACATGTATTAGTTAAATGAGAAACTGTCTGTGCTGGTCCTGCTCTTGCTTTCTGTTACTTGAGGAAAAAATGATGAGTCTCAGCTTCTACCAATTACGGGTATGTGATGATTGGTTACAACTGATTTGCGTTTGGTATCAATTTTACTATTGTGGTTATGGCTTCTCATATCTTTCACTTGGCCTTTTTTTTTTCCTTTCGTAGTGGGGTGGGGGAAAGTGTTAATGCCTACACATAAAATGTCTCTCTTTGAAATCTCTTCTTGAACTAAAACATCTTAATGGTTCTTGCATAGGTGGAGTTGTTCAAGCATCCACATCTATTGTTGTTGCAAGTGAGAAATTCGTTCTTTAAGCTTCCTGGTGGTCGGTTGAAGCCAGGCGAATCAGGTAATTGAAATTTATTTCTTAGAATACTACTGCCAGAAATATGGGCACGTTTTGGTCCATATATTTGCCTTTTTTCTGCAGTTATCCAACTCTTGAGCTTTCAGATTTTGAGGGATTAAGGCGTAAACTTTGTAGCAAGCTTTCTGCTGATGAGGACAGTAATCTGATGCAGTGGGAGGTATAATGCTAGGATGCTGTTTCCTTCAGATTTAGAATATCAGAAGCAGATGAACTCATTTGTATTGTCATTCCACTTTAGGTCGGAGAGTGCCTGGGGAAATGGTGGAGGGCTGATTTCGAGACACTATATTATCCTTATCTTCCTCCTAATATTAAGAAACCCAAGGTATGTTCTTTTATGGACTCTTATTGCCCCACTAAATCAATTCAGGTCAATCATCGCTATCTATTATTTCCTGAGAGTGTAAAAAACGGCGCCTCATGGTGAGTTACAACCGCGGTATAATGCTAAGATATGCTAGGAATGGTTGATCATATTGGAATTAATCAAAAGTATATGCCATCATAGTAGTTGAGCAGGTCCATAATCTATCAGCTTCGGCTTCTTTGCCATTTTTTCTAGGCTTCTCAAGGGCTTGCCTTCATCCTTGGTTTCCCTCCATCACTCATCTCCAGATCTTCACGCTTGTAGAACTTTGTTCAATTCATGTTTTTTTGTTGTAGGAGTGCATAAAGCTTTTTATTGTGAAGTTGCGTGCTCACCAAAAATTTACCGTGCCGAAGAACATGAAACTGCTTGCAGTTCCATTGTCCCAGATCCATGACAACCATAAGGTATATTGGATTCATGCGAATTTCTGTTTTGATTCATCTCATCTTCTCATGTGAAAATTTCTGAAACTGGACAGCTCGACCTCTAAAGTTCGAACTTTGTAAGAGTAACTATGAATTGTCCCCTTTTCTCATCTGCAGACATATGGAACGATAATAGCAGGGATTCCACAGCTGCTGTCAAAGTTCTCATTCAACATGGTCGAAATCTGATCTATACTTACCCTACGATGAGGCGATGCAGATGTGAAAGTCAAGGGCATAGAGTTGTATTATATGGTGAAAGCAGACGAGGAGGATGGTTTTGTATAAATGTTGAATATATAGTGATTACACGCAACAGATAAAGAAAGCAAAAGCAGGGGCTGTACATGTTGGCGCTGTGAAAACATAGGATTTTGATATTTTTATGGTGAATGTTGGCTCTGGGTGTCTTTACGGCGTTATGCTACTGGTGATCAATCCTGTTGTCAACGGATAACCGTGAACAGTCTGTTTTTTGCTCGTGACAACCATTTGGCTCACGGCGGCCCTTTCACGATGATTGCATCCGATTTGTGTGAGCTGCAATTTTGCACCATTATTACAACTAATACACCGATAGGCAATAACTACGTCAAGAGCGTGCTGATCACAAGTTCATATGCTGATCATCTTCGATCTTAGCTCGGTCGGGACTCGGGTTAAGGTTAATAGTAAAAGATTACATCCCTAAATCCGTGAGGAGCAGGAGAACTCTTTTCCCCTTGACCGAGAGTAAAAGTATAAGCATAAGCTGGAGATCGATATATGTATACATAGTTCGCAGGTATCTGCTATACAACATAAAATCTTGAGGCCACACTACAAGACAAAATTGCAACAGTTGAGGCCAAAAGCAATACAGGAGAGATCAGATATCTGGATTCTATTAAGCTTCATGATTTGGTCCGCAGCCTCCTATGTGGTTTGAGGTCGACAACGATGACAGAGATGTTATCTTTGCTTCCCTTTTGAAGAGCAAGCTTAGTGAGGTACTCTGCGGCTGCCTGAGCTGCCGGATCAGCACCTTTACCTCTGGTTTCGGAGACACCAGTTCCATTTTTCTTATGCCACAGAAGGATCCTCCTCCTCGCCGCATCACAGATTTCTTTGTTGGTCATCACATCCCATAAACCATCCGAGGCTAGGATTATGCACTCGTCTTCTTTCGTCCTAGGTACACACATCACTTCTGGATCTGGTATGATCCACGGCTTCAAGTATCTGTCACCTGAAAGAAACGATATGAAGGAAATAAGGAATGAGCACGGGATGGGAAAAAAAGCTTGTTTTGCAAGACTTGGAAGATAGTTATATGCTCCTGTGCAGTACATGATACCAAATTATGCAAAGGTTTCTATGAAAATAGGAAACATCAGCCACTCAGGTGGGCCGCCAGCTTCTTCAGCCCCTTCGCCTCTAGTCTTGGTGCTTAGATTTTAAAACCTGACGAATGCAGCGACCTTTCAGTCTGAGCTCGTTTACTAGCCATTCACATCACAGTTCATGTTGCAATGAACTTCTGGCCTTGTCCATGAACCTGCGTTAGACAGTTCGCAACCAGAGGCAAAGTGAATGTTGGCTACCCTTATGCATTCACTTACCAATGGACCTCGACATGGCGAGAACACCATAAACACGAAAGCCATTCCACTGGATGACTTTCCCACCCCCGGATTCTATCCGTTCCAACTCATCTACCCTGTTTGGCTGCAGAAAGAGAATGCTATCAATCACATGCGCTTTGATGCAATCAATAATTAAGAGTAAAAAAAAAAACATGACCTCCTGAAAGCTCATCATAATCCATAATCTACCTTATGATCAATCGACAGAGGCATTGGTGTTTTTCCACGATATAGGACCGCCCTTGAATCACCACTATTAGCAACCATGATGTGAGTTGAACATACAACAGCCACAACAGCTGTAGATCCGACAGTCTCAGGGGCGATTGGTTCAAGATCAGCCTCGGACTCACCGTTGTCTGTCCCAGCATCACCCCTTCTCGCCATTCCAACTTCAGCATCAGCTTTCAAGAAACAGCGCATGAAACACTTCTCCAATTCTTCTTCCCAATGACCTGAATGACCCTTATGGAACTCGCTCTTCAAGGATTCTATCTCATTGGCCATAGCAAAGTGGAGATGATCGCGGCAATAATTAGCAACCTAAGTAGAAAAGAACACATTAGTGATACTACTATATATGCCTTTGTGACAATGAAAAAATGTGAATAGGAAATAGAAACATCAAGATCACCTGAGCACCCCCATGCCCGTCATAGACACCATAGAAGTGCATTGTTTGACTCAAAGTCCGCCCAACATCCAATTCGTTATCCTTCACAAACATCTTAATCGGTACTTTCTGAAAACTCGGCATGACTGCGACAGCATCTTCCATCTCAGGTCTCCCACCACGTATACATGTAAAACCCCAAAGAGCAACAGAATCCGCAACTACTGCAGATCTAGTGCTCATAGTTCTAATGAGCTTTTCATGGGTTGTTTCAAGAACTGGCGAAAAACTTGGATCATACCCATCAGTTTGCACATCAAGATCTTCCACGACAGCAAACACTTCTCCTATGGGCTCCAATCCAACAGTCATTCCCCATTTCCTTGAGTTCATCGTAGCTTCCGAATCCTGAACGCTATTCTCCATGGTTGAACTCTGCAAATTGGACACGAACTCCGCATCTGAATTCAGATGTTTCATGCTACTTTTAGTTGACACTACTGGAGTAGACGAAGAACAACTTTCCTTCACATTGCCATCACTAACAGCATCCGGCCTATCGTCACCCTTCATACTCCTGGAAGATGCCGTATCTTTAGCATGTAATGAGTCTGTGGTCATACTAATCCTATGTGATGAGTCTGTTGACATAGGCGATCTAGGTGGCCTCATCACAGGGTTCTCTATTGCCAACGTAGCAGAACCTTCCTCGTATGTAAGTTCACCGATCTGCAAGGGCACTTCCACAGTCGCCTTCCCTTCACTCGCAAATTCACCAACCTTAAACGGCTTACTTGTCATGGACAATGTCTACTCCTTCAGAAGCGTGTTTCGCTTCACTCGATCCTCAAAACCCCCTTGATCAAATAAACAATTAATCACTCTTCTTAATTGTATCCTTGTACTCAAATGGGTACAACACAAAGCAATTACCAACAGATTCACATAACAGCAGCCAAGAACACCTTGACCCACATAGACATGGCAGCTCTAGATGAATCAATTAAACAACCGACAACTCCAAACCCTGAAAATTTGCATACCCAATTCAAGATCCCATCCAAAAACAAGGTATAAACCCTAACCCACGACAAATAACACATATACTGAGTCTTTATCCCTTTACACGTGCGATCATTTACATATATGGATACCACAATATAATTCTACCTCGTTGCATATAAATTAAACCCAAACATATAAATGTGTGAGGCAACATCATATATCTAATAGGAGTAATGCCAACAAGAAGAACCCATCAAAGAAGACATTAAAGGCTTCAGTCACAAGATTTCACCTCCAAATCATATGACAAATTGGTGCCCAAATCTGACGCAACTTGTCTCGTGTTCTTCCCACTCGTTCAAGAACAACAACACTCACGATCAAACTGGTGAAAAAACAAAAATAAATAAGAATTGAGAGGCATGTGAAAGGAGGAAAAAGGCATTGGGATTGATCTCATACAAGCATATATGAAGAATTTTCCAGGAAATTATGTTGTTAAAAGGGACTGATGAGATTGAAAGTACACGCGTCCACCATACAAAAACTTGTTTTTGAGTCACATGACAATTGCTATACGGTTAATACTTCCTCCCTCCCACAAATTTTAGTTGGATTTTTACAGCTCGGTTTACATATCCATCGGGACAAATTTTGATCCGTTTAATCCAATGATCAAATAGTCATATTTTTTTCATAAATTTATTATTTTTTTGATAGCATAAAAATTATAACGATTTAATCTAGATTAAAAATATATGTGTGTTGAATTTTATTGAATAATATTAAAAGTACAATTTATTATATGAAGAATTAACGGATGTATTATAACTGGTTTGTTGTTATTTTTTATCAAATTAGAAAATCTTATAATTTTTATAGGACGTTCAAATAAGATAAATGTTGTAATTTTCTTGAGATATAGAAAATATAATAATAATTTATATCGTGTAATTTAACATTTAATGATTTACACGATATTTAGGGATAAAACGGAGCTATTTAAAATACAAGTTAAAATAGGAGTAATAATAAAAATCAAATCGATATAACTTTCATGAGTCGAAGTAAGTAAAATTTAGATATGGATTAAGTATATTCCCCATACTATCAAAACAATTTCAACACTTTATTTAGATTGATTATTTTTGTATGCATTAAATTTTTAAGAGGTCTACTAAGTTATCCTCTGGTTAATAATGTTAATAGAATTCATCGTTTTTTTTTCCTTCTTTTTTTATTATAAAATAAAACGTACTTCTCCATAACTTAGGGAAGAGTGATTTGATACGGGAGGAAAGGAGAAATAACTCTGAAACTCCCCTTTGAGAAAAAATTTAAAAAGAACAAAATACATAATTTAACAATGTTTTTTAATTAATTTAATGGGTTTAAGAAATATGATATTATCATTATGTGTTATTAAAGATGAATGAATAATAAAAATTAAATGATTAAAAAATTTCAAAAAACAATTATCATTAGATATATCTTAACACACAATTTATATGTTAACAATAAATTCCTTTTGTCCTAATTTAATAGTGTCTCTATAATAAAACAACTACTCCCTAGTGTCTTCATAAAAAATTACCACGAAAACATCAAACGTAAACATCATGAAAAACATGTTTTTCAATGGTAGTTATTTCAACCTTTTTAAAAATGTTTGATAGTGTGAACAGATGATCATATCAAAATCAGGAATATGATATCTCTACATAAAGCGTTAAGCTAGGTGGTCCTCTTCCGTGAGATGTACCAAACCAACCAAACTTATAACACGTAACCCTTTGTTGCATTGATCATTTGATTTATTAGGCTTGTTACATGTAGACACGTATGTGATGTCAGTTTCAAATGACTTCTATTATGCAATGTATGCTTTAATTGACGTGTTAATCAACCTAGTGATTTGTAATTTGCCTAACTTTGAAGCGACTTATTCTTCAAATCCAAAAACTTTACAAGTCAAAGACCACTTAACCCGTCATTTTATCATTTTCTCTAAGACTAGTTCATTTCATTGTAATGATCTCTTGTAGGTGTTAGAGCATGTCCAATAGTTATATGATGATAAATAGTATAAATTTGTTATAATTTGATAATGTTAGTCCAACGATATTGTGGTACAATTTAGCATTGTCCCAGGATGAATGGTGAGAAAAATGCCACCTAATTTTGTTGAATTTGTGATTTTTTTTAATGTTTTGGTTTGTATTCAAAATAATGAGTGCAAAAAATTGCTTTGCTATTTCTTATGTCAAATATGACACACAATATAGTAAAGGTAAAATATAGTAAGCCTTTAGCTAATTCATTGGAGACAAGTTCGAGAACAATATTATAATTTAACAATAACAAGTCATTTAGTTAGTCCATTAGATCTACTCTTACAACAACATCCAATCCAATACCGTAAATGCATCCTGATCATCCATTTTATCAAGGAAATATAAAGCATAGGAAAAAAGAAGCATTTGACTAACCACTTATTAAGTGACGTGTGACAAAATTATTAGATTTGGATATCAATAATTAAGATAAAAAGTATACATATTCCTCCACCTTCTATCAATACAAAAACGAGTTTTTAATCTTAACTGTTTATCTTCAAATTTAACTATTTAATCACACATAACTGTATATATGAATAATCACCGGTACACCAAGCCCGGGAAAAACATTACAGAAGCATGGTGAATTCATACATTACACATATGGATAGATGACTGTAGCCTATAATTCTATGATACAGTAACAGCCTTCCCAGATAGAATTTTACTATCCTTCTTAAAATGATAAAATACCATTGGACCAACCACATATAGAAAAGCGTGACTATAAGTGCTAGATTTCTTATGTTAACTAGGTGGACGTGTTATGGAAAATCGTCCAATCCAATGCAGAAAAATATGCAGCTAGTTAGGAATCTCCGGTACAAGAATATTTCATAATTTATGACAATTTTCCATCTAAACAAGTCCATAATCACCCGTAATGTACCGATATTCATTCATTATTGTTAGATTTCTAATGTATTCACTATCATACAGCGGCGTGAAATCCCGTTAGAGAACTCCAAGTTCTTCATAAAACATAGTCGTCATGCCTTCTACGACATGCTGAAGATATAGTGAAACTCGCCAAAGATTAATGAAAAACGCACCTATATTTTGCAACTTACCCTGAATGCGACATGATGAGTCACGGAACTGTAGTTGCTGAAAGAGGAAGCACGCCAGGATAACCACAATATAACATCACAGTTTTGAACTCGAACATGCACGCAGTCTTCAGCTTCCGTAATGAAAGACCAAGCGACCAGATGAAAAGAAACCCGTGAATGGCCAAGTATTAGCAACTGAACATGGGCGAACCACCTGGGCGGAACCGGAACTTGTAATGCCAAAAAAACTCCAGAAATGTAGCGCAGAATCATCGACCACACTTCTACAGTGAAACCATCGAGAATTGTAAGTATCTGCAATTAAGGGCCTCATGGCTGCAACACTGAGTGAGAGGAACTCATACAAGATGCTTAGACCCAACTTTACAGGTATCGTCATATACCGACTTTCACCAAGGTGATATCCAGAAGCTGCTCCAGAAATCAATCCATCACACAGTGTAGCGGATGCATCATGTAACCGTAACAGAATCCAGTAGGCAGCAGATGAGCAGGAAGATTCAACGACAGCTAGCTGCCTAAGTTACAGACCAATCCTACACGATCGACCATCCATGAAGTCGATCATCAGCACTGCCTCTAATACTTTTACTCACTACCTCGAAGCAAAGTCAAATCCCATCGGATGCAGGTTGCCATAAGCTGTTTAAGGAGACAAAAAAATATAATAAATAAGTAAAAATAGGAATAAAATCCAATTTGATAGAGCAACTCAAAATCAAAAACTTATGCAATAACAGGCATTGTAATGTATTCACGGGATTTAAGGACATCGACAGACTCCCAAAAACCCAACCCACCATGGGTATGGAGTTTGTATACCGTCTAGCATGTCCCAAGTCCAGATTAAAGAGAGGGTTGTACGCTACCCGACACAAGCTAACATCACACAAAAGCAATAGTGCACAATCTCCCTTTTCAAGGAGAAAAGAATTTCACATCCTACCAAATAATGCATAGTGTACAATCTAAAAAACAAAACAAAACAAAACAAAAAGAGTAAAAAAAGTGCAGTGAATGATGCTTAACACCAGAATAAGAGGATGGAGACATTTAGAATTGTTCACTATCACAACGAACCGGACTTTTGCTAAAAAAAACCTATTTACAGTAAACCAGCCTTGGCAAAATATGTATCAAGTTCTGTCAGCAGCAATGCAAACAACATTTCACATTGGCCGGCAGCCCTTTACTACTTCAACCAGTAAAAACAAGGGAACAAACAAGTAGAAGTACCATTGGTCTTCGAAGGGCATAGCTTACCTCATCAGGCATACTGATCCCAGAGATATTCTTGAGTAGCTCTTAGAAGTTAGAACACAGAAAGTCGACGTTATATCACCTGTATGAACATACGAAGATCTCAAAGGAGTTCTGAAAAGTTATCGCTGGGCGCTATCTTTCACCCACACATGATCAGCTGAATGTTTTCCAATCAAGGAATCTTCCAATGTATATAGTGAAAAAGAAGCCAAGATTTTCTTAGGGGGAAAAAAAGCAACAGAAAAGAAGCTTACCCACTTTAACTTCTGCAAATAGACACCTGAAGCAATTCGAGCAGGGACAAAATTCTTCATCAGCTGATGGTGAGCAAGATTATTCGATGTAGAAGGCCGCCGTGAGGGTCAATGGATGTAACTATAAACCTGGTCAATCGGGAGCTTTCTTGCATTTCTAGGATGGAAGAACCAGGGAACTAGAAATATGACACCAACCGTCGAATGCTACCACCAGGTTTAGAGGAAAGATTCTGCATAAAGCCTTACCTCACAAAGCATATAACTCTTTCTGCCGAGGCTCGAAGCAAATGACCAAGACCGACACTAGCAAGAGTGTCCGAGTCAGTCAACCCCAAAAGACAGAAAACCAATGGATAGAAGTGCAATGATATAATAGAAGAGAAACAAATGAACTTGTAAACAACGGCTTGCTTTTATTTCTAGAAAATTGAAGTCCATGTACAAAGGGCATATCTCAATGCTACAGCTATGGTACAACTCTCGCTAACATATAGTGGCTAGGATATTCTAGCTAGGTTGGAGAAACTCAACTCTCCGTTGTCACGGACTTGACACAAGGAACAAAATCCATAAGTTGGCTTAGGAAAAGTTTGAAGGAGGTCTCTGAAAGAATCTATAGCCTAAAGATCAACCTGACAGGAAACGAAAACCATTAGATTGGTCGACTGGTTGTTTCCTGAAGATGGCGATTATGTTTCACCGGTAAATAGTATAAGGAACAGGAATGTACAAGAGGGGAAAGCAACTCAAACCATCATATTGATGTTAGCTAGGTCATCCATCGGAATTTCAAGTCCCATGAAGTCAAGATCTTGTAAACCTTCATCATCTATGTTCAACCATGAACTCAGATCTTGCCCCTGAGCGCCAATCTCAACATCAATTCCAGGAAGCTGAAGTTCAGGATCATCAAGCAAGCAATATTCATCCTTTTCAGTGATATTGTTATCTGTGTTATTATCATTTGACCATGATGCTGATGGAAAAAACGCCCTGGGTTGCTCGGGACTCATATCTACTAGATCGTTAAAAGTAGACAATTGAGTTGTTCTCTGCTTGGGCTTCACTTTAGACTTCCTTTCCCCTTTGGCGTTTCCACCAGCAGGCCGACCAGGTCTAGATGCTCCATTCCTAGATACGCCACCCTTTCCTTCCCTATCCCTCTCGCTCCTCTTTCCCTTTGCGTTGCCAGAAAGGGTACCCGGATGACCACTTGAACTAACACCAACATCATCAAGTAACAATTCCCTCTTCTTCACCTTATTTGACCATAAGCGTTCTTTCCCAAATGCATTCGGTGAATAACCATCTTGGTTCTCCATATTCTCATCAACATGCTGAAACGACGAAGTCGGGTAAGCTTTCGCAGATTCGCCTTCAATGATAGCATCTGCTGACCGTGCTTCAGTAAGCCGAGTTGGTCCTGAACGAAATATATCTTTGAATACGGGGCCATTAAAGCAACTCACGCCTGTAGCATCAAACCTACGATAGTTGTCCAGTACCCTCCTCACAAATGGTAATGCAGCTTGCCTCACCGCTTTACTGGTATTACTCTTTCCGGTTGAGGAACTATCCCAGCCCTGTGAAAGGGAAGTAGCAACAAAAACGAGTGGAATGAGGCCTCAGCCAAGACAATAACACTTATTGCTTATCATGCGTAGCAGAAAAATACAGAAGGATCGCCAAACGTTCGAGGCGTGAAACCGATCCACCTTTTTCTTAAACTGCTTAGACACCGACTTTTATGCAATATTTTAAGGCAAATTAAGATGTAACCAACCAAGAACTTCACAAGTAACTAATTTGTTTACCACTCAGGAATCAGGAACCGAGGTCGATATCCATCCATGTAATAATAACAAGGGTCAAATTCAATTGTATACACTTTTACATATTGTGCAATATTTTTAAATGGCCTGTTATCCGACTTTAATAGGCTATAGGACAGGACATGGATAGGACCATGCAATATCCTGCATCATGAGTTGAACATTACAGTTTCTTGCATAGCATAGTCAATTTATTTGCACGCCACACTCTATAATAAGCCTGAGCAATATAAAATGCAGATCACAAGTATTACCATGTATTTTCCATATGCCATCATAACCAGTTCGTCCAGAGCACTCTGTTCACACTCCCTGAAAAAAAGGAAAAAAGGCGTTATTTTGACTTGTAGACATGAGATTGGAGCAAAGGGACCGAACTGAATCTAGATGATACTCCGAAGAGAGAATTACTTTTCTTGATTTTCTCTGGTTTCTGACGCAAGCTTTGTCAGTTTGTTAATGAAGCTTTTCTTCCTGGAGACCTGTTACAATGAAACAATTCAACTTAATAAGGCATGGAAATTGATGTACTATGATGGTTGTTGGAAATCTTTTTCCCTCATGATTTTATTCTAGTAGGAAGTGCAGAATGGAACAAATTCGGAATTTTTGCCCAGGGATATGGATAAGTACCTGTCCAAGATAAGTTCCGGCTAACTTTCTGATGTCCTGACTGATCTCGTCATTGTCTGCCCCTTTCACTTCCAGCTGGTCAGGTAGACGATGCCGAAAGACAATGTCAGATCAGGAGCCGGATCAAGAACAAGTTTCCCGAGTTAGAGAAGGAAACATGGAAAACAGACATTCGACATTTTTCCCTCACGAGACTAGAGTTCTGAAGGACGAATTCATTATTCAAGGATCTAGAAAAGAAACGAAGAAACGCCAGGAACAGGGGCAAGCATCCATAACAAAGTAGTGATTACTTAACTAGAAACATAACTCAGCATCAGGCAGTGCCTTAAACCTCTACAGAATGCCAGTCATCCATGCAACACTACTGCTAAGAGTAAAAGACTATGCTAAATAACAAATTCAAAGATGTACTTTGGAGTGAGAATCATTACCTGCTCTGGATATATTCCAATACCATGGATCTCCAAAAGGAGTCTCTCATCAATGGAGAAACTGTCATAATGAGAATCTGGGCTGACCATATTCGGCATCGTATCTGCTTCAGAGAGTAACCCATTAACAGAACGACCAAAGTTGAAACTGGTTCCCGGGTTTTGGATGCCAGCGAATTGACTGGCTGCCTCTGGCTCCTCATATCCCTCCAGATCTCCTAGGGTTCTTCTCATAGCAGTTATTCTGATACCATTTAAAGTGGTACTGCCTACTGAATGTGAGTTCTCCATCAATTCATAACCCAGATTGTCATGATCCGACTCCCCGTGTAGCTGAAACTCATCTGGAAAATCATCTACGAGGATTCCTTCATTTGTACCATGGCTATAACTTTCAATGTCTTCCTCTGTTACCAAAGCAGCAAGGAGCCTTTGGCAAAGAGGAACTGCATCAGGGCCTCTCGTTTCAAGTGTCAATAGTTCTAGAAAATGATCGACACTGTCAGTTGCTGGTGAAAACCCGCAGTGCTTCTCATATTCTAGTGATCCAAACCCATTTGAAAGATGGACCGAACTGTCAGTATCAGTAAGGGCTGGAGTTGCCAGAAATAAGGACATGCATTCTTCCTGGAAATCATATGCAAATCAAATCAACTCATGTTATAACTGATTATATGGATACTCATCAACAGCCGACATTAGATTTTGGAATAAGTTGCATTCTACCATACCACAACTTGCCCTGACCAACGCTCATAACTCAATGATATCTAATATTCTTCAAATAGATAATAACTCCAGCAAATGAAAAGAAGAAGCATAAATGTTAATACCAGAAGAATCTTTCTCCTTAAACTGTTTCTGCCTACAGTGCTGGAAAAAATTACGATAAAATAATCTATTCAAGAATAGACCATCTTACTAACAAGATTCTCATATTAATTCAAAGTGGAAATCTTTTCCATAACAACCCCATGAGCTGACAATGATAGCGCAGTATGTTAAACCACTAGAGCATTTTCAACTGGTATAACAGATTTGAGTATATTCGAACCATAAAAGACAAGTTTGTGCATGCCAACCAATGAGCAGGAGTTGCAGATGAGAATGAAATATTGCTATATTACCTGCTGCTTCAGAAAGGCAGTGTCCAACTCAGATATAAAACCGAGCATTGGCTCCATCAGCCTCCAGAAAGCACTTTCATGAGCTGCATAAATAAATGGAGATATTTAGCAATGACAAAAGAAAAAGAAAAAGAGGAAAGCTACCACTTAAAAAACTCTTAATTGATGGGAAAAGTTACTTGGGGTAAAAACATGGTTTGCAGCAGCTAGCAACTCAGATTGGGGATCACCTGGACCAAATTCACATGGAGCAAAGTATAAGAATTAAGGGGGGAAATCACAAAAAGACAAATGAATACAGGTATCAACAGATCCCCAGTTCAAAATGGCACAACAAAGACGCATACCAGCAAATTCTACTGCAACAGGAACAGCCGAATGCTTGAGGCGGGTGTGCGCTCTACGGTCAGAAATCTTCCTTGTAGGTGGGCGACCGGCTTTGCTGAAAGGAATCATAAGAAGAAATACGTTAACATTATCAAATACTCCCCTGCCTCTGGCACAAAAGAAGAAAAACCTTGTGAAAGTCTGTTAAAGAACTCTAACCTTTCTGATCGTTCATAACCTATTTTTGAAGTTCTTAGCTGTTTTGGGGTTCCAATATTTCCACGCTTCTCAAAGGTTGGTGCTCTTGTGGAAGTTGAACCACGACCTGTCCTCCCCTGCCTGCGAACGCCGTCTCCAAGATCTTCCCCGATAATAAGCTTATTTTTCCTGGGAGGCGGCAGAATAGGCGATCCCTTCTGGAAAACATGTCCCGCCTTATCGTCCACCTCATCAAATATCTTTTTCTTATCTTTAAATTTTGTTTCAGCAACCCCTGACTCCTCACTTTCAGACAAGGAATCACCCTGTAACTTTACATGCTGAGGCGAACTGCTGGGAAAACGTCTAGTAGCTGAACCATTGTTATTGCCAATGGCATCAGATATGTTGTCTAAAGCAGGGGACTCATCATTATTTGAAACGATTGGTAGAAAATTTGTTCGCCTAGCTGTACGAGAAATTTTCTGAGGTCTCTGACCAGCCCAATGAGCAACAGGTGGTGAAGAAGATCGGACAGAAGGTGGGCGCTTTCGATTGCTAGGTCCGGTGCTAGCAGAGGGTTTTTCAGAACCTTGAGAAATATCCCAATCACTAGAAGCACTTTGCCGATGGACTGTTGGAGATGACTTTGGCAAGGCTCCAATGCCGGAACGAGGAGCACGAGCAGAAGACGGCACTTTAGTGTTCGAAGTCGTTGGACTAGCAGAGCTATAATCTTCGCGTGCACTATTTCTAGAAAGAAATATTGGAAAACAAAAGATCTCAATTAGAACAAATAAGCGTTCTGATCAATTATAAGAATCTCAGACTATAAATTGTAAACCACCAGAAGTAGACACCACCCAGGGAAATCACAATTGACCATTCAAAAAGAGAAAATTTTCATGTTAAAGAATCTTCTTCGGTTAAAGAGAAGGATATATAGATAAAATTCAGCGCTATTGAAACAGACGGTGTTCATACTGATTTGCAGTTTTTAGGTTGACTCTTTCCTTGTCTAAAGCAGAACGATCCTTCTTATCCCAGGCCATAGTACTGTTTTCTTGATCCCCTCTACCAAAGGGAGAACGCACGGTGGAGCCATTCTGTTGTAGGACACCATCTGGTTTCCCGATTCCTGAAACTTCATTACCCATACCAGGCCTACATCAAACCAATCATATGTATATGAATCAGCAACATAAAAGAAGGAACAGTGAAGAAGGAAAAACAACAACCTGAATCATTCCACTGAAACAGAGCAACCAGACATGCGAACAAATATAACTGGAAAAATATGCGGAAACAATTTTCCTTTAAAAGCACTATATTTTCCATTTCTAGAAGCATGAACATATATGTTCAAAAACAAATCATAAAAAGGAAAGAAGATATCCGACACCCAATACATGACAAAAGGGACTAGCAATGGGCAACCAGGAAAAAAAAACAAACAAACAAACAATTGCGTAGATGCACATAAGCTTATTTTCAATTCAAACCTTCAATTCCAAACAACAGGACGATGAGAATGAAGCACATCAAAAGTCACAGTCCAATTATTCTGTATTTTAACATCAATGTTCGTTCATGTGATTCGGATCAAAGATCTCAGTTGATCTGTGCGTATCTGTCGCAGATCATGAAACAGATGGTTTGTATCAACCATGGACAGCAATCTCCAAGGATATGAGCAAGATGCTTTACTTCTTAGAATAAACACCTCTCTATATTGCAGCCATCACTATCCTTTACAGTGTACTGCTGACTTCTTAGGATGTTTGTTATCATGTGAATTCATCTAGGATTTAGATCTAACATGAGAACAAAGCCATTAGAATGAGATGGGGCATGCAGCTGCCTGGATCAACAAGAGGGTCTGATAAGGTACACTAGTTTTGGAGTGAATGGCACCCCTCTTGCAATAGAATACAACATAAAACAAACCACATAGCGATCAAAATACCACATCACTTCAGTATTTTCTTTCCCTCATATCCTCAAATTTCTTTACTTGATGAAAGAACAAACTTGGTTCGGAATCCATATTCTTCTTTCCTTTTGTCATATTTACAAGTTCAGCATTGTACTTTTTCTATAAGATTAAAAAAAAATTGTAACTGCTAAACCACTTTAACCAGCACGAAGGTGGTCTAACCCTCTTTCTATAGTCCATTGGACCCAAAAGGCAAACAAGAAACCATGTCCGTTTAGAGGTACAGTCATGCAGAAGTGAAGCAAAAATGTTGGAACAGGTGATGATACTCTCTTAAAATACTAGCCTTCTTTTGATAATGTCAAATAATAAGAATGAGCAGAGCTCTATGAGAAGTAATACCTGAAACCATGAGAGTCATTTAACCTTGATCGTATATCAGCAGCAGGTCTTTGCTGCATTCCATGTTTAGGCTCCCGGTAACCCTCAACCGGTTTGGGTGTCAATTTACTTGGAGAGACATCTGGCTTAATCCCAGAACGTTTCTTCCTCATCTTCGACTTTTCCCAGCCATCACTACCAATTGATAAAGGCCGGTCTTCACTTAGTGCTACACCGCTGCAAGGATGTCTTAATACATCCCTGTCTTTATCTATCACCATGGATGGTCTTGCATTAGAAGTTGCCTGTGCATCAACCCAATCAGCCTGTCTCATGAATACAGTATAATATATAGCCGGCAGACAAAGAGCTAAAACAAGAAAACAGCCAGACTGTAATTCATCAACTAATGGCCATCCGAAGTCTAGTTTTGCTGCATCACAGGATGCTTTGTGAGAATATCAGAATACCATCAGGATAAAACCAGGAAAAAGCAGAAGACATCATAACAGGATAAGAGGATATCAGGATACCAACCCTTCCATCTAGCAAAGATGTTCTGGTTCGCTTGCTTATTACTGAACTTTTTGTCCTTTCTTCAGGCCTCTGTTGCGGTGCTTCAAAATCATTTTCTAGTGCCGGGCTCGAGGTTCCCATCTTACCCAAGCTTGTACTAAAACCAGGCCGGTCATTTAAAGGACCTAGACTTGCTCGATCACCAGAAGCAAGCTCCACTCTAGATCTCTTTCTGGACGGTATGCCAGGAAAACACTTATTCAACACAGTCAATGCTTCACCAAAAATTTTCACCCGCTCCCTGTTAAACGGCATAAAATCAAGATGATGGTAAGTCCATACTACAACAACAACAAAAACCAAAGCTTTTATCTTAATAAAGATATGTTCATTCTGCTTTGCAAAGTATATATAAAAGACAACTACCTTGCTTTAGATACGCTTTCGCGTAGACCACTCTTTGCTTTTTTTAGTTCATCGGATGATGAAGGGAATAACTTTCCTTTTAATGATGCAGACGGAGAATCATCCTGTGGAAACCCAAGAGCCGCACTTAAAGTTGTTTTAAGTTCCCCTTGACGATATAACTTACAATCGGCCGCAATAGATTTGGGGTTGAACCGCAGGCACTGAAAAAAGCTTGTGACATCATCTTGAGTTACAGCAGAGCTGCTCCTTGACATGCTCGGAAGTGAGGATAGCATTGGATTTCCCATGCTTTCTCGAAAGCTTCCAGATCTATCAAATGAAGCACTGCCAAAGGAACCACGTTGCCCACTAGAGCCTAATGGTCTATCAGGGCTGGCTGAAATATCAAATTTGCCTGATGCTGCCATCCCATCAAATTACATCAGCCTTTATGTGATAAGGCACAAACAATCCTGTACATGGCAAAACAGTGTTCCTATTGCAGATCACCACAAACTTTAGATGTCCACCCACAATGACCGGAGAGTTCTGCAAGGGATTGAGGCATGAGAAAGAAATGAGAAACCACTACAGTACATACTTTTCCTAACTATCCACTACATCAAACAAAATACTTGAAAGCATAGTTCATATAACACATATACATATTACATTAGAAGCCCTCCACAAAATTCAAATCAACTCCAGGGATGACAAATCATGCTTTATCGTGCACAAACCAACACAATTCTATGCTGAAATTCTTGCACACATTCCACAATCAGCTACGCATGGACCATTATGCTAAATGAGTTGCGGGGAATGATCACTTCCAACTGGCAGTGCAAACTTTGAAAAATGAAATTGCCAGCAGATGGAAATATAATTTCGGAAAAAGGAAAAAGTCAAGGAGCAGAATTAGCCAAAAAGAATTAATCTTCTAAGCTGGTGGTACCCAATACTTCTCAGTCTTCGATCAATATATAAGCTGCATCCTTTGAGCTCCTTTTATAAGCTACCGACGGTATTCCATATCAGCAATTGAACTACCATACACTAGCTCCAAACAATCCGGACACAAATCCAACTCGCAAGGAATGTAAAAACAGTTGCACAATATCCATAGCAATAGCTACTAGACACTTCCAGCATCATCTCTACATCCCACATGGATCTTTTCTTTCACAATCCAAGTTCAATACAAGTTCAAATACAGGTTTCCTATCATGAACTCGAAGCTAAATCACCATTCCAAGAACTTACCCGCTTCACACCCTTAGTCCCTGAAACCAATGTAGCACTCAAAAGAAGGCAAAGATAGAATGAAGAATGCATCCTTCTTCACTATACCGAAACTCAATCAGCTTCACATCTCAAGAACACCCCAATCCAATTACTTCGAATTCCGAAAAGCTATCGAAAACCCAGAAACCAAGAATGCTAAATCAGCTTCTCCACTCTTCCTCGACCCAATTTTGGAAACAAATCCCGCAACTAGAAACACCCAACTAACCTATCAATTCGACTTCAACCGCCAAGAAAAGTAACCAACCAGACAAAATCAACGATTACCCACGTCACAAAACCCTAAAAAACGAATAACCAGAATCTAACTTCAGCAAAAAACCGATTCGAAATTCGAAATTAAACTGAGCACAAAATCCACCAATTCAAAACCCTAGAAGAGCTGATTTTGCACAATTGCGAAATCAAAAGGGGGAAAATTCAATTACCGACGACGATGATGATGACGATTGAGAAGATGAGAGCACGAGAAATCGGAATTTGAATCAGTGATTCGCGTCGAATTTTGATCGGGGAATTTTTCGATTTGAATTAAAAAAATTCGGCTTCGTGTTTTTTTTTTTTTTTTTTCTCGAGTATAAGCTGGGATTTTTTTATTTTTTTTGGGGGTGATTTGTATTGGCTATTTGGCTGTATGAGGAGAATGTATCATGTATGAATCGACCGCTGTTTTTGATCGCTATGTTTAGAGCCTTTTTGTTGAGAAAATGACCGTTTTGCCCTTGGTTTGTAATGACAGATAGTACCATCTAGGTTTTCGACAAATGATACAATCATGAAATTTGGTGAAGATTGCCATGAATTTTGATGAAGAGTTTTGTTTCGTTTGGTTATGAACAAAAAGATATCTCTAAGTTGAAACTTATGATTTACTCTTTTGGTTTTAAAAATATTATATTTTATATCAGATATATATGATGATAGAAATTTTGATTGATGTTTCAGGATAATCAAACGTCGTTTTTTAAGAAAATGTCATAAAATATTAAGAATAGTAAACATCCTGTGTTAAAATTATGGGCTATTGGTAAATCGTATCGTTTGAATACATAACGAAACTCCTCAAATTACGTGTTGAATAATATAAGAAAAGAGAAAAATTTTAATAATTATGAAACGGGGGTAATATTTCATAAATCATGAAGGGGCTTTGCGTAACATGTACTCCCTCAACCCAAAAAATAAAATAAAAAATGGCAACGTGAAGATTAGGCAGAAACATTAACGTAAGGATTGAACTGTGTAAGGACGGTTTGATATCACTACTAAAACTGTGAAAATCAAAATCAGTAATAGAAATAAAAAATCAATAATGAAAACAAAAATCACTTTATTTTGTAAGAAAAAAATTAAATACTACATTCAGATGAATGGGGAATCAGAAATAGAAAATCATTTTTTCTGGATTTCTGTTTTCAACTTTTGTTTTATCAATTTGAGAATTAGAAAATAGAAAACAGAATAAAAAACTAACACTTCTGTTTCATCAGTGAAAGCGAAAATTGAAAATAAGAATTAACAATGATACCACACAGACCCGTAATAAATGATCAATTTGTCCCTTGAAAAATATGTGAAGGAAATCAGAGAAGAGAAATAAAAATGGAATGAAATGATAGATATAAAATGAATAATAGAGATATAAGAGTAATTTTGAAATAAAAATTTGTTTTTTATAGTAATGTAATTTTAGTTAGATGAATTTTTTTTTTTTTTATAATGAAGGGGATAGTAGTTTTTGTTAAGTTTACTTATGAGTAATCAATTTACTATATTAACTTCAAACGAGTCAACTAGAGTTAACTTGATTACTATTTAATAATCATTCTTTTAATCATATTGTCCTGTGTTCAATATTTATTGAAGATATGCGTACATCTCACGACCACTTTGCATAACAACAAAAGCGTATTAGAAAAAACCCTTCGACATCAACGTTGAAATTCTTGCACGAAACCTCGATCGACAGACGAGTTGCATAAGTATCAGCCCCAGCAATTTTCCCAGTCCGCTTCTTTCGTTATTCCTGATCAGATCATCACAAACAAGAGCAAAACCATACATAATGCATCTTGGCCTGGAAGCGTAAAGGCATAAAATTATGTTTTATTAAACCTCCTGGTGTACCTGTGATCGAGCCAGGAAACATTAAACAAAATTTCAAACATATATATACATATGACTGGAGTGTATTTTGCAAACCAAATATGACTACATACAATTCTCAAGCAAAAGAGAAATGTTTCATATTGGACTACACACCTGGGGCTTTTTGCATGAGTTTTCTCTTAACCTCGCGGCATCTGCTAAATCAGCTAATCTCTTGAGAACCGGAAGAACTTCGCTCTCGAGATCAGGCCGGTCTCTACATCTAAGCCTGCAACACGCAAGCGCAATGTGAGCCAACTCATCCGCTTCATGCAAGGGCCAATCAGATATCGACTTGTCTAGCAGCTGGACTAATGAACCTTTTTCGAAGGCAGTTTCCATGGAGTGTACAAGCCTATTTGGAGGGCGCCCTGTCAAAAGACGAAGCAATATGACACCAAATGAATAAAGATCGGATTTGGGTCGGACTGTTCCAGTCCCTAGATACTCGGGATCTAAGTAAGGGAATGTTCCAGCAAGTGTGGAGTCTTCCTCGGCATAAGTGACAGCATTAGGCACAGTTTCTGGGATGATCTTAGCCAGCCCCACGTCGCTGATCTTGCTTACGTGGTTCTTTCCTAGCAAGATATTATCTGGCTTTAGATCGCGATGGATTATCGTTTCAGGCTTCGAGCTGTGTAGAAATGCAAGTGCGCTAGCGATCTCAAAAGCTATCTTAAATCGCACGAACCAGGAGAGAGGTGAGTTCCCTTTCTGGCAGGAAAGGTGTTTCTCAAGGCTACCATTTTCCAGGTACTCGTAGACAAGGCAACTCGACTCAGGGCATGCTCCGAGCAGCAATACGATATTGGGATGGCGAAGCTTGCTAAGAATCCCAACCTGCAGAAGATAGATGATGGGGAAATGGGTTGAATAGCGTAGAAAGAAATGTGAATTCTGCGTAAAGAATTCAAGTCGATGAGAAGACAGAAGCATACTTCTTTTAGAAACAATTCTTTCTTGTCGCGTGAATCCTGCCGAAGGACCTTGATTGCAACCGGAGTTCGATTGACGTTGCCTTTATAAACCTTAGCAGAACATCCTTCGCCAATTAACTTGCTCTGAGAGAAAGAATCTGTTGCCTCCTCAATCTCACTCGGGATGTACCGTATGTAAATATTAGCATTCATCAGCTCGTTGATGATTTTTTCCTTCTCTGTAGTCTCCTTCACGGCTTTGGATTGAGCTTTCTGTCTCTCATAAGCCTCCTTCCGCAACAACATCACTGCTTCCTCGGCCCTTTTGACGGCTTCCCCACTCTTGGTTTTTTCTTCAGCAACAGTTCTTCTGAGAGCATCTTCCCTTTCTTTGGCTATTTTTATTTCTTCGCGAATGTGATGTGACGTTAGCATTTTTACCTGCAAGACAGCAAGAAGACAGATGTTTTTCAAATGGGCAGTGATGGGATGAAAATATAGCGGTCATACAGGCCATGTTTTTTCAGGTAGCAGTAAAATGTTCAGCAAAATGGCCCACTAAGTGACCAATCCCACCTTGTGTTGAGCATCAGCGAGGTCCTTACAAGCTCGTTGATACGAAGCAATAGTGCTTTCTAACTGTATCCGCAGCTCTTCCACTTGAATCTGCAAGCAAGCTGTCAACGAATGGATAACCTGACCTCAAGTCTCATCCAGGTAGGAATTCATGAACAGAACATTTCATACCTCCAAAACATCCATCGAAATCTTAGACTGAAAACTCAATTCACTATCCGCTGCAGAATTTGAGTGGCTGGTCTCAGCCGATGAGGATGGTCTAACAATGTTTCGGGATTTTGGTCCCAAAACCCGGGATGCGTGCAAAGATTCCTGCTTATTCTCAACCATGGCCTTCGCAGGACGATGAGACATAGTGACACCTGCACAGCAGGAGACTAGTAGTTATACAGACCATACAATTAAGGTCATCTGTAATAGTTTCAATAAGAATGTATTTTCGGACTCACCATCAGAAATGGGCGTAGCCAGTTTCTTGGTTGCTTTATGCATAGATACAATAAAAACATCACAGAACTCAGGACTGTACTTCAATACCGTCGAGGGTATGCTTGAACCTCTAACCATCCTATGATTATCATAAGTAGGTGATTACCAAAAAAAAAAACCTTAAAAGAAAGTGGTGCCTCTCTAGTTCTACCAAACACCAGTTGTACATGATAATCGATAACAAGTAAAGCCATTGGAGAAATGTTCGAATAATGAACTAGAAGGTATCAAACCTCCACAAGAAACCTGGAAATCGGGAACCCAACACAAAAGTCCTGACATGTGAAGTAGATATGTACTTGAGAAGTACCGCTGCAGGGTTGACATCTTCAAGAACAAGAGTTTCAACCTAACGGAAGTCAATCAGCTTGACAGCCTTGATAGTAACTAAATCATCATGATCAACCGACAGCAAATTGCAAAACACGTTACCGTAATGTTTTTGCATAATTTTATATACTGATTGAATACTTCGTCCGTTTTCAGTTTCAGGTCACTCAGATACATCTTCACAACACATGATTCCAGGTCTCTCAAAGCAACACGACCTCCTGCTGCAAACAAGGAAAAGAGATCACGGGCTTTTATGCTAGATTCAACTCAAGCATGGAAAGTCCTTGTTTTAGATGCATGAGTTTCTTCAGCACTCGCATGCTACATAATGAGCTACCCACATAAACAAATGAAGATATTACGATCTCGATCTCGATGCAGGCACTTTTACGGTCTAATAAGGAACAGAATGGAATTTGATAAAAATAAATTCAAAGAAAAGGAACAGAATGGATTGTATATTTTTATTTTAGTTTTTTAAGAAATCTGGATCGGTAGCATTACTAAGATACAAATAATATTTATGAACCCACCGCCAATTCTTCAATATGATCCACTAACTCTCATCCAATATGTCGGGTAAACCAGAAGCTTCAGATCCCACTGACAAAGTGACAATATCCTCAGATGCATGAATTCTTCAGTCTCAATTACCATGTCATGATAGTATGTGATTTAGTTTTTTAAGAAATCTGGATCGGTAGCATTACTAAGATACAAATAATATTTATGAACCCACCGCCAATTCTTCAATATGATCCACTAACTCTCATCCAATATGCCGGGTAAACCAGAAGCTTCAGATCCCACTGACAAAGTGACAATATCCTCAGATGCATGAATTCTTCAGTCTCAATTGCCATGTCATGATAGTATGTGATAACATCAAATTGTGCGGAAACACCATCGGTCACCATTTCAGCTAAGAGTACAAGATTATTTTAAAAAAGGCAAACTACACTAAAATACTTAATGAAAGTTTCAGTTACGTTTTGATATCCATTTTATTTTTTTCAATTCATGTGTACGAAACTCCGGTGCACTATCGAAACCGTCTTTCTTTTGCATAGCAAGAGATAAGACTACCTACATTTTGTCCTCCCGGGCTCTTTTCATTGGGATTATCTGAGTGCTTGTTATTGTTGTTGTGAAACTACAGTCCTCATGGTGTACATAGCCATGACTACAATTCACAGGTACTAAATGAAAACTGCATCGGGTACTTTGGCCCAATTTCCCCTTTTAAAATATCCTCTCTATTGCAATCTCTCTTCGTTTCAAAATCCAGTTTCATAAAATCGTAATCCTCTAAAGTGTCACTGTTCATTATCTCTATTGAACGAGTGCTTTCGTATAACGATCAACAAGTAAGCGAATCAAAACCCTAAATGCGCCGATTCCATCCATGGGCTGAGACGACGGAGAGAGAGAGGGAGGGATCAGTTAATCAACTCACATGGAGTAGGGATGTGCGTGATCGGAGGCCTGACGTGAACGAGAACCAACCGATCGGGTCGAGGCGACAGCTTCTCCGCCGCCCACCGCACCGCCCTCTTGCTGCTGCTGCTGCTGCTGCCGCTGCCGTCTCCGTCGCCGCCGCCGCTCACGGCCACGGCCACGGTCCGCATCGCCGGAAACGAGGAAAGGAGGAAGTGAGAGAAAAGGGTTTGGTGATGTGAATATGTGATGTTCTTCTGTTAGGATTTGATGTCCGATTTTGGAGGGAATCTGCGACATTCTTGTTAGAATGTGTCTAATGCACACTCTGCGTCCTAATCCATCGAGAATAGCTGTGCTGCTTCTAGAAATAAATTTTGACGTGTGTTGCGAATTGATGAGCAGTGATTTTGTATGAGGGTAATTATTTGTTGATATTCAATGTAAGTTATTTTTTATATTTATTTTGAATTTGATAGTTTATACATATATATAATTATGGTTGACACATGTACAATATAGAATTTACAGAGTTAATGTTTATAGTTTACGAATTTTAATAAGTATTAAAATTAGATGAAACTTCATTTAAATATTTTTGTATAATTTATTTGATTTTTTTTTTGTTTATGCATTTTCATCCAATATGAATAAAGAAGACACTCGGTTATGAGTTGTTTTTTTCTTTAATAATTATGTGATTAAGGATTCGATATTTTCTATGAGAATCAGAAAACATCTCCATGATAAAGTTATATATACATAGATTTGTTATATAAACTTATCTTTATCTTTTATATTGTAAAATACAACCCCTGGTCTGCTGTAAAGATAATTCGTTATATTGGAACATATCGATACACTGTTGTTCCATATTCACATGCGAATAAAATTCGTTATATGTAACGGTGAGAACTCTAAATTTTGAACGCAGGAACTGCCGTAGTTGGATCCTCTACATTTGAAAATCCAACAGCACATACGCTATTTTGGATGATATGGGATGGGTTTTTATTTTTATTTTATGTTTTGCTTTTAGAAATCTGAAAAAATAATAATTAAAAATCCTATTAAAAAAATCTTAAAAAAACTTCATAAAAATAATCTTATAAAAAATTATACTCATAATAAAATTCAATCCAAAAACAAAAACAATCAAACAAACCTAAACCTGAGTCCAAATTACAACCGCACACAATACTACACACAATACCCGTGGATTCTACTTCCGACCTAACTAGTAGTAGGTGACTCTTCTTCTCCATCTTACTAATGAGTCATGAAGCAATGTACTCCGTTTACAAATTCCAAGTTACGGCGTAGAAGATCAAACTCAAAGCAAGACAAACAAGAATAACAGGGTGGGTTCCGAGCATCTGGTCGCTCCTCATTGTATATGGAACCCAATACAATTTCATCTTTCATATTCATTACAGTGTAGAGACTCAAAGGCATATACGTATAAGATAAAAAACCAAGCGCTACCATCCCCATTACTCGCAAAGCAATTTGTAATATATACATAACTTCAAGGAGGCCGGCAGCCGTGGGAGCATCATGCAGCATTACGTGACCACGATACTGCTCGAGGAGATACAATACGATGCAATTGAAGGGATTATGCTAGAGTCAGATATGTTCTAATCATAGTTGCTCCAGTGGGATCTGATAGTAAATGTCTTATAAGGTTCATTCTCAGGTTACTCGGCGCGATAACAAACATGTAAAAGGCAAATAGTATGAGGTCAGTACTGGAGAGAGTTGAGCCGAGGAATCCCCACCACATCCTGCAATAATCGACATGACACAACAATTTAAGCACGAAGGGGGAGGATATGGACAAGCTGCAAGTTAGTCAAGTGAAAGTCGAGCAAGACACTGGTAGTATACATACCACTTTGGCAAGCGGAAAAATGTGTTGAAAAAAGTTCTGATGCCCTCTATATCGAGTTGCACAATAAGAGCCAGCCCAAAGAGGAAAAACGCTCTCTGACGTTTCCTTTCTTGAGGCCAAAGAGTTCTCCAGGCTGCCAGAGAAAACAAAGCCAAGTTCAGCACTGATAAATGGCCATCGTGCATCATTAGTTTATAAATACAACAAGCTTCCAACAATATGTTTCAGGTATCTAGACATCTCGTTCCTTATCTTGAATATCACTAGCCAATAGTTCAAAACCCTTTTACTTTCATGTTCCATGGTTCAACCTTACTAAAGCATCCAGGCGACATCCTAACAACACCAAAACAAGAAATTAACAGACAGTTCATCGAGGTTTTGGCATGAAACCTTGCATCGAGACATTAAAGGAACTCTTATGCACAAGCATGTTCTTGGATTCACTGGACTTTATGATTCTTGCGATGGATGAAGCATACTTTGGAGCCTCAGTTAACGATCTCACAACTGAATAACCTGCATTAAAAGGATCGCATCAGAAAAGGAAAAGATTCACTAGCCAATATAATTTATCCGTTTAAACTGATATATCCAACCAACCCGTGGCAGGATGCACCATGCTTGCAGCAGCCCCAAATGCAAGGTTCTTTTGCTCTGTATTTGGTAATGACCCACCGACCGGAATATAAGACCATTCCTGCATTGACACATTAGACATGGCAGATCTTATTCTGGGGCAAGTGCAAGTTAGAATTAACACTATTTCACTTATATGCTCGAGCAGCTGCTGTGGTGGCTTGCAGTACAAGAGAGACAAATAAACAACTAGACGAATTACCTCTTCGTAAGTCTTGATAACTCTAACACCCATTGTCTCAAGCCTTGACAGAAGCTTAGTCTTTAATAGCTCAAATGGCATAGCATCTTTAGATGCCAGGCAAGTTTCCTGCAACACAATATCTTACCATAAAGTTACATATTATTTGGATGAGATAGATGACATAATTCAAGGGTAACTGAGGATTACCTCGAAGAAGATTCTTGTTGGTGACATGGGCATGGCGTAAAGAAAAGTAGGATACTCCGCCTCTGGGGATTGATTCTTTTGTCGACTGAAATCCCTATAGTCCATGAACACCATCAGATTGGGATCATAAGGACAACTTTCTACCTGAAATAGCACGATGATATCAATATCAAAATTTCCACAAACAGTTTAACTTGAAAGGCATCACAATAGCGGGAAAAACTGATTACAATATAAACAAGGCCACAACAAAAAAAAAAGGCCGCTACAAAATGCGAAGAAAATGAGGTAGCATTCCAATCCTACCTCCACCTCCACTCCATAAGCCGTTTGAACAGAAACCCTCGGACCATCAACTTCATACTGCAGAAGTTTCCCTGAAGCAGCTCCAGATGCAACAGTAGCAAGCCTAAAGTATGTAATGCAAGTTCAGGGATGCAAGGAGCACACAAAAAAGTGACAAAAACTATGTATATTGTATACCTGCAGGGAATAACGACATTGCTTTCGCAAATGACATGGCTGTTACCATTAGCACCTTCCACAATGCTTTCCACTTTTGAACTAAGATAAGAGACACCTGACTCCAAACACCTAGAGAAAATCAAGAAACCTACACTGCATAAATAAGCATCCTCTCTTTAATAAATAGTGATACTACGAATCAAAACAGAGAAAAATGAGGCACTCTCACCTTCTGACAAGCTCCTCAAGGAGTAGATGCCGGCTTACTCGGCCATAGGCACGACCAATGAATAAAGGATTATCATCATCAAGATATATGATGGTATCATGCCATACATGCTCTATGCAACTCTGAAGACCAAGATCTGAAAACAGAATGCGGCTTCAAATGACAGCACTTCAAGCATAACTCCAGGACTGGTTATTGGTTTGCTTCAGTGTAAGGTAAAGCAACTAAATATAAAACGAGTTCTTAGCAAGCTTCCAATGAGATGCATCTGACAAATGGTAATACCTCAAACAGATGCCAGATTCTCCACCAGGAGCTCACAGGAAAAAATTACCACAGTTGGTTAGAGCAATAGATGTGAATAGCAGGTAAGCGAATCATGTATACATTCATCATTGTACAAATAAGCTGAGGAACTTAAGCTGCAAGGTAAACACCATTAGCTTTACTTAACAGGGATCCGTACCGTTGAATTCGTCTTCCCAAACACCATAGTTATTGGTAAAAGGAAGATCCGGGCCGATAAGGCCGACCTTTAATCCTAATTTTGCTGTTTCAGCAGCCAGGGATAGACCTGCGGGACCACAACCGATGACCACCAGATCAAGTATCCCATTTGCCATTGATAATTGAGGTAGCTGCAAGAAGAATGACAACAATTTAACAAGAGATACCAACTCTACAATCATGTTGCAGTAAAAAAAAACTCAAGAAAACATGGATCATTTGGACATTTGTGTCACAAGTAGCATCAAAGCAAATTAAGTAATTCTAATCCCGAATGGCATTATATTACTCCGTATTCCATTTTATGTCATTCTCCGTTCCCTAGGTTAGAGAATCCATTAACTAATACCGAACATTCCATTTTAAGTCACACTTGGTTAGGCTAGGGTTAGAGAATACAATAACAATGTACTACTCAACATTCCATTTTAAGTCACATTTGGTTCCATCAGGGTTATAGAGAATCCAATAACTATAATCTAAATGCAGAACACTACAAAATCCAACAATATACTATACAATACACCATCACAGAATTAGAAAGCCACCATGTCGGCGATCCTCCCCTGTGCTCCATCGACACTCTTCTCCCTCTGCATCTGCACGTAAACAATCTCCGATCCCCCCGCCTTGATATAATCCTCCTCGTTCGCGTACTCCTCCCTCGTCACCACATTACTACTACTCTCTCCACCACTGCAACTCACCTTCCCCTCCCCTCTCCGCCACCACAATCTCCGCCGTGCAACACCAACACTGATCGCGCGACTCCGTCTCGGGGCCATCGGTGAGAAATTCGGAGCTCCGAGACATCGACACTCCATTTTTCGAACCGAATAGATGATTCCGATTCCGTTTGTGATCGTGCTTATTATGGCGACGGCGACATTGTCGTCGATTTAGGGTTCGGTGAAGTGCGGCGGCGACGGCTGCGGCGAGGGATGAGAGTGAGCGTTTTTCATGCGAGAGTGGATGATGGAGTGCTCTTTGTGTGTGTGGTAGAGGAGAGGTGAGGGAGGTTTGACTCGGAGGGTGACGTGGAGGGAACGGCTATGTTTGGGGTGATTGTGTGGCGGTGGAGGAGTGGGTACGTGGAAAAAAGGGTGACACGGTGGCGTGACAGGTGGAAGATTGAGTGTAGAAAGCTGGTTACTCTTAATTTCAAAAAAAAAAAAAAAAAAAAAAAAACTATTGTGATGGTGGTTGATTGTATACTCCTACCATGAAGATCTGGAAAAGGACTAAAAGCAAAGCAAGTTTCGAAGAGATCTCTCATTTTACCACTATCATATTACAGATCTCATGAATATTCAAGTGTTACTTCAATTGGTTCTCACAAAACATACATAAAAACGTTGAAAAAAAATCAAGAAAAACGAAGAAGCTCAACACCAACCTCGATGATTCATATGAAAATCATTGAGAATCTCAGATGGGATTTTGGGAAGCTGAGATCTGGTTTAGTTTCTCTTATATGGAGTAGTGTGTGTGAGTTGGTGAAAGTAGGGAGACAGAATTAATAAGGGCAAAGGAGTAAATGCATTGTGTTGATTAACGATGTGAACAAAAAGCAAACGAGAGGAGGTGATGTGCATGTTATGAAAGTAAAGGGTGGTTCAGTGTCACAACAAGATAGTTCATGTAGGTTTTATGTATTTTTCCAAAAGAAAGCTGATTACTCTTCGATCTCTTTTGATTGGCGTATGGGATAAGGCATTTTTAATTTTTAAGTAGTATTGTCTCCCTCCTACATATTTTATAATATTTATTTTTGACACGTTTATTTTCTTTCAATTTTAATTCTAATCACACAGTCATTTTTTTTTTTTCATCTTTTTTAATTCCTAACCATACATAACATTCCAAAATAGAAATATTACAAAAAAATTAGGACATTCATAAATGACAAAACGATGTAAATTATATGGGACGGAAGAAATAACTAATAATCCCTTCACTGTTTTTTTGTTTTGAAAGTATAATCCCTTCACTGTTAATATTGTGATTACCTATCTCATCATAATGTTCACAAATCATATTTGATACAAATAGGTTATGACACTAAATTCCAAAAAAAAAATTAATTTATGCGACATACAATGGTCGATAGTTTCACGATGGAAGACGGTCTACATTGAGCATATCATCGATGGGTCGTTGTGGGACGACGGACGACGGACTGACGGTTTGATGACGGGTTGACGGGCGGACGACGAGCATTCGGACAACGGGTCATGGGCGATAGTTAGACGACGGATAGCATGTTGCGATCAGACGATGGGCGGCGTGTTATGGTCGATCAACATGCGGCGATTGGGGGTTGAGGTTGGGTGAGGATCATGGCATCAAACGATAGACAACCATTAAATAATGGTTTTGATATACTTATTCTGAATGGTTGGATTAGCAACATCATGATGGGAGATAAGATTAATAATGAGAGGATTAAAGATATTATCGTTCTCGATTAATAATTCCTCTGTATATTTTTTGTACTAAATATTGGAGTAATAAGACTTCATCCAATCTCAATTTATCCTATGTACCAAGCGTAGCCCTGAAGTATAAAAATACGCAACAATTTTAAAACAACATCATTGAACATATATTTTAGGGTTTATCCCTCATGCTACTGCTGCAATTGATGGGATCCAAAGAAAGGAGCATATTGTTTTCTCTTTTCCTATTTTTTCCCCTTAACTCTAAACACTGCGTTTTCCTTGTTTACTGCTTGACTGTCTCTTGCAGCATGAGCCACAAGCCCTATATTTTATTGTCAAAGTTTATCTTGGCATATCATATGTTCAATTATTTTTAAGATTGGTTTGGATAAAGAACGATTTATCATTGAATCAATTCAATTTACTAAACAACTCATCATAAAACGCTAAAATATATAAGTAAGACAATGCCTAAATGGCTAGTGAATCCAACTTTAACCTTGTTGTTTGAGATACACTCATTTGCTAAGTTCTCAAGAGATATGTACTTTATTTTAATATAGTTGCTAATTTATATTCTTCAATCTCATAATATATGTAATAATTTTTTATTTGGGATATTTTAAAATATTTGTAATATATTATTTTTTTACATATATTACCTTCGTCCCCAGATAAATTTTGATGTGTTATTTTGACACGATTATTAAAAAATTTATTGACTTGTTATCTATTTTCTATTTTATCCTTGTGAGTGTGTCGAAAAAAAAAAAGAAATATTAAAATAGAATTACGAGTGGGTAGACAGAAAAATAATGATGCGACATAAAATAGAAATATTCGGGACATTTTATCATGCAAAACTTATTTATGAAAACGTTAAAATTTATATGGAACGATCATATCGTAATTTATTTGAAACGAAAAAATATTTAATCTAAAAATATTAAATTAATTATATTATATTATAATATAATATATTATTATTTTTTTATAAACCTCACGGTTGTTATAAAAATATTCTTTATTTTAATCAAAA
>LIEC01011434.1:3186-13713 GCA_001925005.1 Drosera capensis | reverse complement strand
AATGAAGCACATCAAAAGTCACAGTCCAATTATTCTGTATTTTAACATCAATGTTCGTTCATGTGATTCAGATCAAAGATCTCAGTTGATCTGCGCGTATCTGTTGCAGATCATGAAACATATGGTTTGGCTCAACCATGGACAGCAATCTCCAAGGATATGAGCAAGATGCTTTACTTCTTAGAATAAACACCTCTCTATATTGCAGCCATCACTATGCTTTACAGTGTATTGCTGACTTCTTAGGATGTTTGTTCTCATGTGAATTCATCTAGGATTTAGATCTAACATGAGAACAAAGCCATTAGAATGAGATGGGGCATGCAGCTGCCTGGATCAACAAGAGGTCTGAACAGTGAACACTAAGGTACACTAGTTTTGGAGTGAATGACACCCCTCTTGCAATAGAATACGACAACATAAAATAAACCACCTAGCGATCAAAATACCACATCACTTCAGTATTTTCTTTCCCTCATATCCTCAAATTTCTTTACTTGATGAAAGAACAAACAAACTTGCTTCGGAATCCATATTCTTCTTTCCTTTGGTCATATTTACAAGTTCTGCATTGTACTTTTCTATAAGATTAAAAAAATCGTAACTGCTAAACCACTTTAACCAGCACGAAGGTGGTCTAACACTCTTTCTATAGTCCATTGGACCCAAAAGGCAAACAAGAAAACATGTTCTTTTAGAGGTACAGTCGTACAGAAGTAAATCAAAAATATTGGAACAGGTGATGATACTCTCTTAAAATACTAGCCTCCTTTTGATAATGTCAAATAATAAGGATGAGCAGAGCTCTATGAGAAGTAATACCTGAAACCATGACTGTCATTTAACCTTGATCGTATATCAGCAGCAGCCCTTTGCTGCATTCCATGTTTAGGCTCCCGGTAACCCTCAACCGGTTTGTGTGTCAATTTACTGGGAGAGACATCTGGCTTAATCCCAGAACGTTTCTTCCTCATCTTCGACTTCTCCCAGCCATCACTACCGATTGATAAAGGCCGGTCCTCACTTAGTGCTACACCGCTGCCAGGGTGTCTTAATACATCCCTGTCTTTATCTATCACCATGGATGGTCTCGCATTAGAATTTGCCTGTGCATCGACCCAATCAGCTTGTCTCATGAATACAGAATAATATAAAGCCGGCAGACAAAGAACTAAAACAAAAAAACAGCCAGACTGTAATACATCGACTAAATGGCCATCCAAAAGTCTAATTTTGCTGCATCACAGGATGCTTTGTGAGAATATCAGAATACCATCACGATAAAACCACGAAAAAGCAGAAGACATCATAACAGGATAAGAGGATATCAGGAAACCAACCCTTCCATCTAGCAAAGATGTTCTGGTTCGCTTGCTTATTACTGAACTTTTTGTCCTTTCTTCAGGCCTCTGTTGCGGTGCTTCAAAATCATTTTCTAGTGCCGGGCTCAAGGTTCCCAACTTACCCAAGCTTGGACCAAAACCAGGCCGGTCATTTAAAGGACCTAGACTTGCTCGATCACCAGAAGCAAGCTCCACTCTAGATCTCTTTCTGGACGGTATGCCAGGGAAACACTTATTTAACACAGTTAACGCTTCACCAAAAAATTTCACCCGCTCCCTGTTAAACGGCATAAAATCAAGAGAATGGTAAATCCATACTCCAACAACAACAAAAAAAACCAAAGCTTTTATCTCAATAAAGATATGTCCATTCTGCTTTGCAAAGTAGATATAAAAGACAACTACCTTGCTTTAGATACGCTTTCGCGTAGACCACTCTTTGCTTTTTTTAGTTCATCGGATGATGAAGGTAATAACTTTCCTTTTAATGATGCAGATGGAGAATCATCCTGTGGAAACCCAAGAGCAGCACTTAAAGTTCTTTTAAGTTCGCCTTGACGATATAACTTACAATCGGCCGCAATAGATCTGGGGTCGAACCGCAGACACTGAAAAAAGCTTGTGACATCATCTTGAGTTACAGCAGAGGTGCTCCTTGACATGCTCGGAAGTGAGGATAGCATTGGATTTCCCATGCTTTCTCGAAAGCTTCCAGATCTATCAAATGAAGCACTGCCAAAGGAACCACGTTGCCCACTAGAGCCTAATGGTCTATCGGGGCTGGCTGAAATATCGAATTTGCCTGATGCAGCCATCCCATCAAATTACATCAGCCTTTATGTGATAAGCCACAGACAATCCTGTACATTGCAAAACAGTGTGCCTATCGCAGACCACCACAAAGTTTAGATGTCCACCCACAATGACCGGAGAGTTCTGCAAGGGATTGAGACATGAGAAAGGACTGAGAAATGAGAAACCACTACAGTACATACTTTTCCTAATTATCCACTGCCTCGAACAAATACTTGCAAGCATAGTTCATATAACACATATACATATTACAGTAGAAGCCCTCCACAAAATTCAAATCAACTCCAGCGATGACAAATCATGCTTGATCGTGCACAACCTAACACAATTCTATGCTGAAATTCTTGCACACATTCCACAATCAGCTACGCATTGACCACTATACTAAATGAGTTGTGGGGAATGATCACTTCCAACTGGCTGTGCAAACTTTGAAAAATGAAATTGCCAGCAGATGGAAATATAATTTCAGAAAAAGGAAAAAGTCAAGGAGCTTAGCCAAAAGAACTAATCTTCTAAGCTGGTGGTACCCAATACTTCTCAGTCTTCGATCGATATATATGCTGCATCCTTCGAGCTCCTTTTATAAGCTACCGATGGTATCCCATATCAGCAATTGAACTATCCTACACTAGCTCCAAACAATCCGGACACAAATCCAACTCGCAAGGAATGTAAAAACAGTTGCACAATATCCATAGCAATAGCTACTAGACACTTCCAGCATCATCTCTACATCCCACATGGATTTTTTCTCTCACAATCCAAGTTCAAATACAAGCTTCCTATCATGAACTCAAAGCTAAATCGCCATTCCAAGAACTTACCCGCTTCGCGCCCTAAGTCCCTCAAACCAATGTAGCACTAAAAAGAAGGCAAAGATAGAATGAAGAAGGCATCCTCCTTCACCATACCAAAACTCAATCAGCATCACATCTCAAGAACACCCCAATCCAATTACTTCGAATTCCGAAGAGATATCGAAAACCCAAAAACCAAGAATTCTAAATCAGCTTCTCCACGCTTCCTCGACCCAATTCTGGAAACAAATCCCGCAACTTGAAACACCATAATAACCCATCAATCCAACTTCAACCGCCAAGAAAACTAACTAACCAGACAAAATCAACGATACCCACATCACAAAACCCTAAAAAACGAATACCCAGAATCAAACTTCAGCAAAAAACTGATTTGAAATTCGAAATTCAACTGAGCACAAAATCCACCAATTCAAAACCCTAGAAGAGCTGATTTTGCGCAATTGAGAAATCAAAAAGGGGGAAATTCAATTACCGACGACGACGACGACGATGATTGGGATGATGAGAGCATGAGAAATCGGAATTTGATCGGGGAATTCTTCGATTTGAATTAAAAAAATTTCGAGTTAGAGTTCATGTTTAGTTTTTTTTAGTATGAGCTGGAATTTCTTTTTCTTAGTTGTTTTATCTTTTTGGGTTGATTTGTATTGGCTGTATCATGTATGGGAATGTATGAATCGACCCTGTTTTTGATCGCAATGTTTAGAGCCTTTTTGCGGAGAAGATGATTGTTTTGGCCTTGGTTTGTAATGACACATACCATCGTGGTTTCGATTGCTGCATTACTTAATCACATGAATTAATATTGACGATAAATGAAGATTATCAATGAATTTTGATGAAGAAAGTTTGTTTCATTTGTTCTGAAAAAAAAAAAATACTTGTAAATTGAGATATATTTTATCCGTCCAATATTAATAATAATATTGATATTCTCAAATTTTTGAAAATGAATAAGCTCCTTATTGCTCGACATCCTTGGTCAGTGCCAAAAAAATGAGTAAATGATAGAGTTAGAGCACAAGATGGATTCTTTATTAATCACAGGAATCTTAGTTAGGCTTATAGCAGCATCACTTGTTGGCTTTGCTTTCTGTCTTCTAAACTTCGCTACCTGAACTATGGAACTAAAAGGACGCTATTGGACATGCATATTAATATGAGGATAAAGTTTTGGTATATTTTCATTTGGTCCTCTGATTTGTGGGTGGGTGATGAAGAAAAAAAATGAAAATGAAAAGTGATAATAATAGGATGTGATATGAGAGGAGGTAAGAATATTTTAATCATTTCAACAAATAAAGCTTATCATATTTGATAATATTGCAATTAAACTTGAACACCCGAAAAAAAAAAGTTTTCCAATTAATTTCGGGTGAAGATGGTAACATGTAGTTTTTGTTTACTTATGAGTAATTAATCATTGGCTTCAGACCAGTGAACCAGAATTAAGTCAAATCAATTTTTTGACTCTATGATCTCGCCCTTGATGACCTCTTTGTCAAAACAACAAAAGAACAAGCATTACAACAACAACAAAAAAAAGGAAGAACTTTCAACATCAATGTCGAAATTTATACACAATGTCGAAATTCGTACACCAAACCTCAATCCACAGCCGAGTTTCATGAGTATCTCCAGCAATTTCCCTAATCCGTTTCTTCGTGATTCCTGATCAGATGACAAACAAGAGCAAAACCATACATATTGCATCTTGGTGTGCAAGCATCAAGGAATAACATTTTGCTTTATTAAACCTCTCGGAATATCCTGTGATCGAACCGGGTAACATCAAACAAAATTTCGAACATATACATATACCTGAAGTGTGTTTTGCAAACATCACTACATACAATTCTGAAGCGAAAAAAGAGAAATGTTTCATACTGGACTAGACACTAGGGGGCGCCTTGCATGATTTTTCTCCTAGCCCATGCGCCATCTGCGAAATCAGCTAATATCTTGAGAACTGGAAAAACTTCGGTCTCAAGATCAGGCCGGTCTCTACATCTAAGCCAGCAACAGGCAAGCGCAACGAGCCAACTCTTCTGCTTCATGCAAGGGCCAATCGGATATTGACTTGTCTAGCAACGGAACTAATGAGCCTTTTTCCAAGGCAGTCTCCATGGCGTGTACAAGCCTGTTTGGAGAGCGCCCTGTCAAAAGACGAAGCACTATGACACCGAATGAATAAAGATCTGATTTAGGTCGGACCGTTCCAGTTCCTGGATACTCGGGATCTAAGGGAATGTTACAGCGAGGGTGGAGTCTTCCTCGACATAAGTGACAGCATCAGGCACGGTTTCTGGGATGATCTTAGCCAGCCCCACGTCGCTGATCTTGCTTGCATAAGTTTTTTCCTAGCAAGATATTATCTGGCTTTAGATCGCGATGGATTATCGTTTCAGGCTTTGAGCTGTATAGAAACGCAAGTGCAGTAGCGATCTCAAAAGCTATCTTAAACCGCATGAACCAAGAGAGAGGTGGGGTCCCATTCTAGCAGGAAATGATTTTCTCCAGGCTCCCATTTTCCAGGTACTCGTAGACGAGGCAACTTAACTCAGGGCATGCTCCGAGCAGCAATACGATATTGGGATGTCGCAGCTTGCTAAGAATCCCAACCTGCAGAAGATAGAGGATGTGGAAATGGGTTGAGTAGCGTATAAAGAAATGTGAATTCTGCGTAAAGAATCCAAGTTAATGAGAAGACAGAAGCATACTTCTTTTAGAAACAATTCTTTCTTGTCGGGTGAATCCTGCCGAAGGACCTTGATTGCAACTGGAGTTCGGTTGATGTTGCCTTTATAAACCTTAGCAGAACATCCTTCGCCAATTAACTTGCTCAGAGAGAAAGAATCTGTTGCCGCCTCAATCTCACTCGGCTGTACCTTATGTAAATATTAGCATTCATCAGCTCGTTGACAATCTTCTCCTTCTCTGTAGTCTCCTTCATGGCTTTGGATTGAGCTTTCTGTCTCTCACAAGCCTCCTACTGCAACAAAATCAGTGCTTCCTTGGCTCTTTTGACGGCTTCCCCACGCTTGGCTTTTTCTTGAGCAAGTTTTTCTGAATGAATCTTCCCTTTCTTTGGCTATTTTTATTTCTTCGCGAATGTGATGTGACGTTAGCATTTTTACCTGCAAGAGAGCAAGAAGACGGATGTTTTTCAAATGGGCAGTGAAGTGATGAAAATATAGCAGTCATACAGGCCAAGGTTTTTTCAGCTAGCAGTTAAACGTTCAGCAAATGGCCACTAAGTGACCAATCATACCTTGTGTTGAGCATCGGCGAGGTCTTCACAAGCTCGTTGATACGAAGCACGCATGCTTTCTAATTGTATCCGCAGCTCTTCTACTTGAATTTGCAAGCAAGCTGTCAATGGATGGATAAACCTGACCTCAAGTCTCATCCAGGTAGGAATTCATAAACAGAACATACCATATCTCCAAAACATCCATCGAAATCTTAGACGAATTGTTACTAGCCGACTGAAAACTCAATTCACTATCTGCTGCAGAACTTGAGTGGCAGGTCTCAGATGATGAGGATGGTCTAAAAATGTTTCGGGATTTGGGTCCCAAAAACCGGGATGCGTGCAAAGATTCCTGCTTATTCTCGACCATGACCTTCGTAGGATGATGAGACATAGTGACACCTACAAAGCAGGAGACAGTAGTTACACAGCCCATGCAATTACGGTCATCTGACATAGAATCAAGAAGATAGTATTTCAGGACTCACCATCTGCAACTGGCTATGCCAGTTTCATGGTTACTCTATATGCATAGATACAATAAAAACATCACAGGACTCAGGACTGTACTTCAATAGCATCCTGAGTTTATCACAAGTAGGTGAGTACAAACATGCCAAATATTTAGTTTAAAAGCGAGTGGTGTCTCTCTTGCAATAGCAAAGGCTGGTTGTATTTGAAAATCCATAACAAGTAAAGGCATCGCAAAAAAATGTTTGAATACAGAACTAGAAGGTACCGAACCTCCACAAGAAACTTGGAAGTCGGGATCCCAATACTAACGTCCTGATATGTGAAGAAGATATATAATTGAGAAGCGCTGCTGCTGGGTTGACATCTTCAAGCACCAGAGTTTCAACCTAACTGAAGCCAATCAGCACGACTGCCTTGATAGTAACTAAATCATCATGATCAACCGACAGTAAATTGTAAAACACGTTACCATAATGTTTTTGCATAATTTTATACACTGATTGAATACTTCATCCGTTTTCAGTTTCAGGTCACGAAGATACATCTTCACAACACATGATTCCAGGTCTCTCAAAGCAGCACGACCTCCTACTGCAAACAAGGAGAAGAGATCACAGGCTTTTGTGCTAGATGCTACTCAAGCATGGATGGTCCTTGTTTTAGTTGCCTGAGTTTCTTCATCACCCGCATGCTACATAATGAGCTACCCACACGAACAAATGAAGATGTTACGATCTCGATCTCGATGCAGGCGCTTTTACGGTACAGTAAGGAACAGAATGGAATTTGATTTATTTATTTTTTTCAAAGTAAAGGAACAGAATGGATTGTATACAATTTTTTTAAGAAATCAGGATTGATAGCATTACTAAGATACAAATAATATTTACGAACCCACTGCAAATTCTTCAATATGATCCACCAACTCTCATCCGGTATGCCGGGTGAAAGGAAATGGATACTTCAAACCAGTCACTAAACCAGAGGCTTCAGATCCCACGGACAAAGTCACAATATCCTCAGGTGCATGATTTCTTCAGTCTCAACCATTTCATGATAGTATGTGATAACATCAAATTGTGCGGAAACACGATTTGTCACCATTTCAGGTAAAAGTACAAGATTATTTAAAAAATACAAACTACACTTAAATACCCAATGGAAGTTTCAGTTACGTTTTGATATCCATTTTAATTTTTCTAATTCATGTGTACGAAACTCCAGCGCACATCGGGAACAGTCTTTCTTTTGCATAGCAACAGAGATAAGACTACCTACATTTCGTCCTCTCAAGCCCTGTTCATTAACGGGATTACCTGATTTATTTTTAAGTTTGTTGTGAAACTACAGTTCTCATACATAGCCATGACTACAATTCACGGGTACTAAATGAAAACTGCATCGTGTACTTTGGCCCAATCTCCCGTTTTAAAATATCCTCTCCATCACAATCTCTCTTCCTTTCAAAATCCAGTTTGATAAAATCGTAATCCTCTAAACATTATGGAGTGTCACTGTTCATTATCTCTATTGAACGAGCGCTTTCGGATAACGATCAACAAGTAAGCGAATCAAAACCCTAAACAATGCGCCGATTCCATGGATGGGCGGAGACGACGGAGAGAGAGGGATGAGTTAATCAACTCACATGGAGTAGGGATGTGTGTGATCGGAGGCCTGACCTGAACGAGAAGTAACCGATCGGGTCGAGGCGACAGCTTCTCCGCCGCCCAACGCACCGCCCGCTTGTTGCTTCCGCTGCCGTCTCCGTCGCCGCCGCCGCACACTGCCACCGCCGCCGTCCGCCGGAAAGGAGGAAGTGAGAGAAAAAAGGGTTTGGTGATGTGAATATGTGATGTTGTTCTCTTAGGATTTGATGTCCGATTTTGGAAGGAATTTGCGACAATCTTGTTAGAATGTAAATTTACACACTGTGCGTTATAAGAGCATTCCTAATTGGGAAGAGCCATTTTAACATAGACAAAATTAAATTTCGATAAAAATAATGTCATTTTATCATGATGTGATATTATTGTTTAATGATCTCATGTCATATTTTTTCTTAAAAGAATTTCATCATTTGATCAATAATGAATAAATAGACATATCATATTGTTGTATCATCTTGATAAGGTGACAAAAAATATCAAAGACTTTTTTCATATCAAATAACAAAAACTAAAATTTGACTATTAAAAACATCATCATTGGAGTAAACATTTTACACATTATTGCTATATTTTGCCTTTCTCATCCTATTTGTCTGTCTTATTAGGCTTGCTCTAATCCAATGAAGCTACATGTGTTTGTCAAAATAAATTTTAGGAAGTGTTGAAATGTCAACCAGTGATCTTGTTTAAGAAGGATACACGTCCTTTTCAAAAAGAAAAAAGAAAAAAGAGTAGACTTGTTGTGAACCTTTTTTTTTTTTTTTCATACTCATATGTTAAGAGTTCGACATATTCTGAGAAAATTGAAAAACAACTCTATGACGAAGTTGCGTACACGTAGCTTTTGTTATATTGGAACATATGTGATAAAGGAAAAAAACCTTTTCTTTCCTGATAAACTATATAATCAATAAAAGACAGGTTTAACTCTTGTTTATGTAATGGAGAAAACTCTAAAATTTGAACGCTGGAACTGACCTAACTAGTATTAGCGACTCTTCTTCTCCATCTTCCTCATGAATCATAATGCAATGTAGTTTACAAGTTCCAAGTGATGGCATAGAAGATCAAAGTCAAAACAACACCAAAGAGAATGACAGGGTGGGTTCCGAGCATCTGGTCGCTTCTCATCGTATATGGAACCCAATACAATTTCATCTTTCAAAGTCGTTACAGTGTAGAGAGTCAAAGGCATATACATAAAGGATAACAAACCAAGCGCTACTATCGCCATTACTCACAAAGCAATTTGTAATATATACTGTACATAACTTCAAGGAGGCCGATAGCCATGGGAGCATCATGCAGGATGAAAGGAACAAGATATAGGTCGTGGAGATAGAATAAAGGCACTGGCAGGGATTATGCTAGAGTCAGATATGTTCTAATCATAGTTGCTCCAGTGGGATCTGATAGTAAATGTCTTATAAGGTTCATTCTCAGGTTACTCGGTGCGATAACAAACATGTAAAAGGCAAATAGTACGAGGTCGGTAGAGGAAAGAGTTGAGCCGAGGAAGCCCCACCACATCCTGCAGTAGTCGACATGATACAACAGTTTAAGCACGAAGCACGAGGACATATACAAGCTGCAAGGTAGTCAAGCAAAAGTCGTGCAAGACATTGATAGTATGCATACCACTTTGGCAAGCGGAAAAATGTGTTGAAGAAAGTTCTGATGCCCTCTATATCGAGTTGCACAATAAGAGCCAATCCAAAGAGGAAAAACGCTCTCTGACGTTTCCTTTCTTGTGGCCAAAGAGTTCTCCAGGCTGCCAGAGAAAACAAAGCCAAGTTCAGAACTGACAAAATGGCCATCGTGCGTCAATAGTTTACAAATACAACCAGCTTCCAACGATAAGTTTCAGGTCTAGACATCTCGTTCTTTATCTGGAATATCAGTAGCCTATAGTTCAGAACCCTTTTACTTTCATGTTCCATGGTTCAAACTTACTAAAGCATCCAGGCGACATCCTAACAATGCCAAAACAAGAAATTAAAAGACAGTTCAAAGAGATTTTGGTGAAACCTTGCATCGAGACATTAAAGGAACTCTTATGCAAAAGCATGTTGTTGGATTCGCTGGACTTTATGATTCTTGCGATGGATGAAGCATACTTTGGAGCCTCAGTTAACGATCTCACAACTGAA
>LIEC01011433.1:56025-136014 GCA_001925005.1 Drosera capensis | reverse complement strand
CTAATCCTCGAAGATGACAACCCAATGAGAATTAAATGGAGAATAAATTCACCTTCTAAGGAAGTCGCAACACCCTTGAAGTTCTTCACCACCAGTTTGTGAAGATCCTCACCAGCCCAAATGGGAAAAATACAAATGTTCACGAACAATGCGATGGCAGCACCCACTGCAATAAGCATCAACCTGTAAATCGCCGTCTGGAAAAACTTTGTTGTTGAACTTCCAGTCACCATTACGATGCAATATGTCAACAGGAATACCCGGAACCCATATTCATAAGATTTCATCGTTGGGTATAATTTCGCATAGCTCGCACAAAACCCTGAAGAATAAATTCACACGATCAGATCGCAACCATATGACACGGCAATACAATGTACCTGTCTTAGACCTAACAAGAGAGTCTCATGCTCGAGTTAAGACGTGGCCAAGATGTGGACCATAACATGGCTATATAATCAACAGATCAAACTCGTCCATCTTCAGCATTTCCATATACAATACTACAAAGCACTAAAAGCAATCCAAATTCCTAAATCAAATAAAAAAAACTAACCTGCTATGAAAATGCTGATAATGATAAACACCTCTTGGAAATTCCCTGCCAGATTCGACAACTCTGCGATCCCCAACGCCAGTCCCCCAGCCGACAATGTCCCTAGCCCCCGATTGAACCCTTTATTAAGGGTCGCTCCTACAATGAGCACAAACATATAACAACATTGTCAACACAATCATACAGCTTCAAACCACTCCAACAATATCACCACCAACACCATCATTCATCCGATCAATACATTCATATGTTGCGCAATATATTCGGATCAGTAAACCAATACCTACGCTGAACTCGAAAACAACAACGACAGTCAGAATCGCCCAAATGGAATAAGTCGCAACATTCTTCAACGGCGCCCTCAGGAATATAAGCAACGAAACGACCGCCAACGAAAACCCCATCTTGATCGCGAAGAAGAACTTCCTCGGATCAGATTTTCCCATCTCATACAAATTTCCCACATTCTCAACAACCCCATTATAGAAACCCGCGATTTTGTCTGTCAAGAACCGAAAACAGCGACATTTAACGTTGCCGGAATTGGAGTTGTCGCCGGCGCCGGAGCTGCTGCTTAAGCCCAGCTCCGAATATCCTTTTGGGAGATGAAGATTCGCTTTGTCTCCGGAGAGGAAGCTCTGCGTCATGGATCCGAATTTGGCCGCCATTTTTGCAGAAAATGAATTTTTTGGTAGGTGGTTTAATCATTTGTGAAAAGGCATTGAATTGAATTGAGTAATTGAGTTTAACTGTAATTGTGCTGATGAATAGAGTCAGATTAATGATTTCGAGATTTCGAGATTTTGAATTGAGAGGTTGGATTGTTGGCTTTTATTGGGATTGAAGGGTTCGGTATAGATGGGGCTAACAAGACTTGGCACGCTAGCATAGAAGGTCATTGAAATTTTCTGCTACTGGACACCATCCGAATTGGAACATTCCAGTCCATACGAACAACGAAGGCATGAGTTTCGCAGTTTTTAAGATGTTTTAATTTTTTTCCCTTAAAACTATTGTTTATCATGAAATATTAATAATGGTTATGTCCTAATTTGTATATAATGGAAGGAGTCTTAATATTAATCCAGAGCATCACGTTATACCTACATTCATCCTACCTTCGAATTCTGTCATTGACTCACCTATCCGACAATTTCTTCTCTTCGATACGGTTCAGTTCTCCCATCAAATGTTGTTTCATCACATGGAAGCATGATTTAAAAATATTAATTATTCCCTCCATTTTACATTAATGATAACATATACATATATTATATTTTTTTATGTATATAAATATAAGTTTCGTTTTTATATCAAATCACGTCTGATCGTCCTGCAAGTTGAAATACTAACTTACATATAACCATTGATATTTTAAGATAAATTCATAAAAAATTATATTTGAACGTATGTCTGTGAAATTTTGGATCGAATGCGTATAGAGTCAAAATATTTTAATATTTTTGGGACTAAAAAAATGCGAATTTTTATTATTATTATTTTATAGAAGAGTATTTATTTTGTCCGAGTGGGAATGAGATCAGCTTTTTTCTTGAACGGCCGGTGAACAGTCGAGTTACATATGTGTCGCCATCTCACCTGACTCATAGCTTTATGAAAAATACTACGCATCATCGAGGCGTAATTGGATCAGTCGTGATCAAAAGAAGATAATCATAAGACATATAATCGACGCATCGTGTCTAGGTGGGTCAGTCTTAGATAGCAACTAACCCAACCGTCAACGTTGGATGATTCACAAATACTCCATTAGATTTAATTGAAAACCGGTTAACTGAGGTTCACTGCTACAAGTGGGTATGATATGATAACAAAAATCAATAGTGTCATTTAAGAATTGTTGTATTTTCATGTTACAGAGAAAACATATAACTTGACAAGCAAATTCAGCATTATGATAGGTCTTAAAAAGGTTCTTTACCCTGCTAAATAGCTAAACCTATAAGAAAACAATCTTTTTACGATAGGGTTTGGTCATTTGATCACATTTCATATTCCGTTCAAACTCATCCAATCCGATGTAGGTAGCCCCTGGGACTTGAAACATAAAAGCAACACTCACGTTGTCATTGCAATTTGAGTTACGTTAAAGAATATTATATCTATATAAATTATCCTAACAATAATTGGCATATTATATTAAGAATGATATTCACAAATAATCATTTATTCTTAAATATTAATGTTACATATATTGTATTATACGATATCATGATACGTACGGATATTTAACTAGAGATTTGTGATCTTATAGTATCTTTTGATATTAGTAAAGATCCGGTCTAAATCTTTTATATATGCTATATATCCATTGTTGCAAAATGGGATCGTTGGAACCAAAATATATCGAAAAATATAAATTCTAATAAGAGTAGACTATTATAAACACGTACATTTTATAAAAACAACGACACTCTAAAAGTGTTTAGCATTCCCAAATTACATCATATTTTTATTTGGACACATTTTAAATACACAATGTTTTTGTATTTAAGTGTCTAGCATTTATTTTCTCTAGGCTCTAAACCTGTTTTGCTTAAAGTTGTTGTGATGTTGTTACGAGAAAGATTTGCACTCCTTATATAAACATTAGGAAGTTTATGCACATGTGAAAAAAACACAAGAAAAATAAGGAAGAGAAGTAGATGAATAGTGATCGATGATGGAGGGTATGGCCAGTGGTGGATGGTGTGACAGGTGATTAGCTTTAAGAAAATTTGGGACAGACTAATTGCATAATTTCATAGAGAAGAAAAAATATCTAAAGCTCATATCATGGATAAATTTTTTAAACTTACTTTTGAAGAAGATTAAACCATCTTATCTCAAGTCCATGACTTAGAAATCATAAGAGATAAATTGAATATGGAGAATATGCTTTCAATAATTTTCTAGTCAGTGTCATCTGTTCAAATTATCATCTTCATGGAGCGCATTTAGAACAGAGATGTATAGACGACAGACCCTGCCTGAGTTAGACGAGCTTAAACGCTTTATCTATGTTGAAGAAGAGCAGAAACAAGCCAACATTAAATGTCAATATCGCGACTAGTCCTAAAAAGTTCTAGCACCTAATAGTTTCAAGCCTTCGCCGAAAAGAGATAATGAATCCAAACGTTTTGAGTCAAGTAAAAATTAAATATCAGAATTGTGATAAGTGGGGTCATCAGAAGAAAGAATGTAAGCTTCCACTCAAAACCAATACAAGAAAAGACGTTAACATGATTGTTGACAAAGTCGAGCCTAAGCACTTCGTTGTAATGGTTACACCAATAAGTGCCGACAAGTCTTTTAATTATTGGTTTGATTCTGGCGCTGCATGTCACGTCTGTCAGAACGAAGAACAACTCAAAAGTAACATAAGGGAGTTGCAGCTGGAATCATACAAGTTGAAACAATTCACTTGACTTTTATCTTCAGGTAATATTTTTTCTCTAAAAGATGTCAACATAGTTTCTATTTTGAAAATAGCTTAATACCTCCTAGTCACATATGTGAATTTGTTATGTTTCTTTTCATGCTAATAATGTAACTCTTATTATTAGTATTATGATAAAATATTTTATCTAATTATTCATGTTATTACTATTACTATTATTTTTATTGTTATTATCATTAATATTATTGATAAAAAATTATTGATTTATATAGTTATTAATTTCCTCTTCGACATGAGGAGGAGACCTATTATACTATATCATACAATGATAACTTGACATATTTTATTGGATAGTGAGGAAAGTGGGGGTTAAAGACCATTTGAAAGATGGATCTTGTCTCATATCTTTTTGTTAAAGACTTATATTTTAATGGTATTAACAAACCCAAAACTTATTTTGAATTAGTCTAATTTAAAAAATCTAGACAATAAGAATTCGAGGATGATCCATTTTTCTACGATATTCCTTACACGATGGGTTTTGATGTTAGAATTATAACTCCTTTGCCATTCTACATTTGATAACAAGGTAAGTTTTTTACATCAATCAACTCAAGAGTATGATTTATTCCACATTGAATTGAGGATTGTGTGATATGTTTGTACGATTTTTGAGCTTATGATATCATTTTATAGTTTCATTGTATCATTCTACTTTGTTGATATAATGAAATACCATAGTTGTCATGAAGGGTTCCACATTGAAACATCGAATGATTTCATTAGAAACTGTTAGAGGTCAGCCTAATGATTTTTTAGACTGAATTGTGCTTATTTCTGTTCCATTTATTTGTCAATCTTTAAGTTCTAAGTTCTCAAATTATTTTTGAATTAGAAACTACATATTGTGATGCATATATATGATATCATTCTTTAATGAAAATCATGTTTGGCATTCATATATATATATATAGACAAGAATGAAGAAGCCGAAAAACTAAACTTGAATTTGGATGATGATGATCTATTTGATGAATAGAAGACATCTTTTGTGGAGGAGCATATATTTATGAAGATTTTCTCTTTTATTAACTATATTAGTTATTGAGCTTAGAATATTTCTAAGACTCTTTACTATTTACAATAATTTTCTTGTTTCAATGTTCATGAATTATGTTTTTCGGCTCATGTTCCTTTGGCAATATAAATGATTCGTTGGTTTTCTTGAACATTTATATTGGACTCGTATTTATATATATATGGAACATTAAGAGGAGATTGTTAAGGATATTATATCTATATAAATTATCCTATCAATAATTAGGATATTACATTAAGAATGATATCCATAAATAATCATTTATCCATAAATATTAATGTTACATAAATGATAGTGTACGAGATCTTGGTTGTTATGGATTTTTAACTAGAGACTTGTGATCTTATAATATCTTTTAATATTAGTAAATATCCGATGTACATCTTTTATGTATGCTATGTATGTATCATTTGGACAACAACCTATTTATTCCACATATTGAAATTTAGGATGTTATGTTTTAAGCGAAACAGATTGCATACCACCTAAAGCCACAAACTCACAAGTTAGTCACACGAAATTTGCTTTTCAATCCAATAAAATTCAAAAAAAAAAAAGAAATTTATGAACAAATCTACTATATTATTTTTTTTTATCAATAATTAAATATGAATCATTTTTTATTAATAAATGATATGACATGAATTATTTTTTTTTTTCATGGTTATAGTTAATAACTTATATTATGTTTGATATTTTATAATAAATTTATAAAAAAATATTGTTTGATTATCCCGTAAATTATTTATTACATCATCAATTTTATGATTTAGGTGATCAAATCTTGTAATTATTATGGGGGAAGGGAGTAGAAAATAACAAGGGACTACTAACTCAACTATAGTCCGCATGTTTATCAAAAGTACCTTTCAAAACATGCAAATACCCCTCGCACTAAATTCCCGAGGGATCCCAGTTTGGACTGGTTGGTAACTATCAACATCCAACTAGTAAAAAAAAAGAAAAAAATAATAATTTGATAGGAAGAGGTGGGGATTATAGATATTGCAGTCAGGATTGTTATCGTCTTCACAAATTATTTTTTTAAAAGGATCATTTTAAAAAATGATAATTAAAAAAATCAAAATTTAAATTTATATGAAAAAAACATTGATGCAACATTTTTTCGTGTTATGAGACAATAGTACTAACAGCATTGTCTATATTAAAAAAAAAATACTAACAGCATTGTCTTTTTCTTTCATTTAATTGTAGTTTAGCTTTACAAAAATAGAAACATCGATAGGTTGTAGTATGTCTGATTCATTAGATGCCCCTTGAAAACCTTTGGCAGGCATATTACTCATGACATTAATCATATCCATTTTTGGCCAATGTCAAATTGACATGTTATCAACTGTATGTGCTGGTGGTTAATGAGCAACATGTTAATAATAGTACAACAATAATATTGTACTACTTCATATTACTCCCTTCCTTTCATATTACTCCATACATCGTTATATGATAAATATAACATTTTTTTTTTGAGATATGTCATATACAATTATAACATATTTTATTTAAAAAAATTATTTTAAAAATACAAAATCAATCAAACTTAGATATAATATTCCATAAAAATATTTTTTTTCATCAAATTTCATAAATATTCAGTAAACTTATGACATTTAATATGAGATAGAGGGAGTAATTGTAAATTGGAAACCCGACACGAAAATTTATTCGAATATTGAATTTATATGAATTTTGATGAATATTTGAATATGAGCCGAGTTATTCCGATTTTTATAGGGTTTGACTGGTTCAACCTGAGCTTGTGTGGGTTAATTATTTGTATGACTTTTTAATTAGATCTATCGGGGTAGACCATCTGGTTGCGGTTCAACTTTTTCGACTCATCGGATCGGTCTAGTTCTGATTAGTATAAAGTATAGTTTGCAAATTAAATCTTAGTATTTCAAAATGAAAAGATCCTTAGTCTTAGTCTCATGTGATGTCATGATATCAATATATCGTAACGGATACAAATGAATGATGATTTCATGAATTGTAATAACTTCAATAACGAGTTTGTGAATCCTCCGCCTCAGAGGCAATTAACATTCTTGAACTAGGGTGAGAAATTGGTTATAACTAACGTTCTTGATCAACATCGCGACATTTTCTTTCTTTGATCAAGACTTCACTCGACATCGTTTCAGCCATAGCCCATAGACGATGGTCCATGGAATGGAGCTTATAGATACAGGCATACAGCCCCCCTGCTAAGCTGCTGCTATTAGAACAATGGACGCATTGTAATAATCAACGCCTTCACTTTGGACCCTTCTGAAGCAGCTTCTTACCGTCTAATTCCGATGCATGGTATCATTAACGTTCCTAAGAAGAACAAACAGAACATCCATCAATACCATGCTATAATGTTGTCGTCATCGCTCATCTACATAACTCTCTTATTGTGAGATCGACAGTACATGAGCCGTAACAAATCTGCAGCATTCCTTTCAATATCCCCAATGTAGAGCTTAATTTTTAGCATCTATAGTTCTTCTCATGGTTGCTTGCTTCTTCTGACCAGTGGAAGGGCAATTGCGAATCGTACGACACAGGAGCATCATCATAACTTGAATGAGGTTTTTCTGCAAAAATGAAGACTGATATATTTCATCATCAAGAACACTTGGATAGTTGTTGCGTCATGACGAATGAGGAAAATACACCGAAGAAAGGGGTTTTTGGAACTGAACTTTTGATGGATTATCCACCTTCAAAGGATCCTCGCTACTGGCTACGCCAATTCAACCACCACATTAACATTTTCAGCTCTCATTACAAGCTATGCTCCTGAAAGATCTTTTTACTTACCATTGTCAACTACTTCCTTCACTGTAAACAGAGACTAATTAATCATAGTTGATGTAGATGTTGGGCCAACAGACATGTCATATGAACATTTGAACCCTGGGCCAAGACCCAAGGATGAGTAGGGTCCCCTAATCCTTTGTCAACATGGGCTTTAGGGGCTAATTCCACCTTTGGTTGTAAGCTTTTATGTGCTCCTTCCACCTGGGCTTTAACCATGATCTATATTTTGGGTTTCTAACGAATTATTTGATATTATTGTCAAAATTGAAAAAATCAAAAAAAAAAAAAAATAGTATCCATGATCAAAATCATTTTTATCAAATTAAATGATTTTTTATAAAAAAATTTGAATACTGTACTTTGATATCATATAATTTCTTATGTTTTCTGGTTTTCTATTTCTTGCTTCCGTTTCATCTGTTTTAGAATTAGAAAATAAAAAACAAAAATGATATCAAATGTTTCTGTTTCATCAATCAATAAAACCAAAATAAAAAATAAGAATCAATAACGATATCAAACCGATCCTCAGAATTTTGTACAATATAAGCCAAAAGTTTATATGTGAGCTCAAATGTTTATTGCAATGTTTGATTTGTATTTTTTTGGGTCACAGAATAAATACAATATTTATTTTTTTAATATCTTATAATCATTATAATAATATTGGAAATTTTTTCTTGAAATTATATTAAAACATCCATACTTTTTGTTTTATATCATATCAACTCAACAACAGGATATTATAATCTTTATATATAAAAATTAACCCACATATAAATTTTTACGCAAAATCTAATATTATATCTAATCTCAAACGAAGTGAGTGAATTTTATGAAGATAAAACAATGATGAGATTATGTGAATAGGTCCCCGGACAATATAGTACAATTGTACAAAACGTGACTATTCTATCTTCTCAATCCCCACGCACAAGGTATAAGAAACTTGACATCCATTTGTCAGATACAATCCACAGCGGCGATGGCACTGGCAACGTTGTTGGGTACATGGCCTCTCCTCACATCAACAAGAACACTACACTCGTGTATCAGCGTCCCCAAAATTACCCTCGCCGCTCAAAACCCAGCAACATCCTTCACGCAATTCACCAGTAAGTCCACTTTCTCATCATTGCAACTCTCTGCTCTGCTTCAATCTCTCCGAAATTTCATCGGACACCTGATATGTATGCCCACATCCTTCAGGTTTGAGCAAGAAAGATCGAAACTTGATTTGTTTAGCAGCAAAGGGAAAGGGGAATTTGCAGAAGGAAGTGAAAAGGGATGGGAATAATAGGAGGAAAAGTGGTGGTGTTGGTGATGGGACAGTGATTTTGAGTGAGGGGAGAGATGTGGATGAGAGCAATGGGCTTGTGTGTCCTGGTTGTGTGGTTTATATGGAAGATGAGGACCCAAATCTACCTGGGTTTTATAAGAAGAGGGAAAGGGCTGTGGTTTCAGGGTTTGAAGAGAGTGATGATGATGATGAAGAGGATTTTGAGATTGATGATTATGATGGGGATGTGGGTTTTGATGACGGTGATGGTGATGAGGAAGAAGATGTGGGTTTTGAGGATTTGGATGATGGTGATGATGATATGGAAGTTGCTGATAGAGGCGACAAGGGGTCGGTTTTGGGTGATGATAATGATGATGATGGTATTGATTGGGATGGTGAAGAGTTTGACGGAGATTCAGATGATGATCTGAGTAGTGAACTGGTTGGATTTGAACCTGCGGGTGTTGGTTATGGGAATGTGACAGAGGAGAAGGAGTTGAAGAAGAAGAAAGAGAAGAAGAAGATGTCCAAAATTGGAGAGGAAGAGGCTGCTTAGGATGGCTGAGAAGGACAATGAAGAACAAGTGCTTGTATGTGCACGGTGTCACTCGTTGACGAACTACGGGCAGGTGAAGAACGAAATGGCTGAGAACTTGATTCCCGATTTTGATTTCGATGGGTTGATCACGATGAGGTTGATGAAAGCCTTCTAGTAAATCGGATGCTACTGTTGTGGTCATGGTTGTGGATTGTTCTGATTTCGATGGCTCGTTTCCAAAACGTGCAGCAAAGTCATTGTTCAAGGTGCTAGATGGAAGGAGAAATAGTGTTTTCAGTAGCAGAAATTTGCCCAAGCTTGTATTGGTCGCGACAAAAGTTGATCTCCTTCCATCCCAGATTTCGCCCACTAGGCTGGATAGATGGGTTCGCCAGCGTGCAAGGGCTTTAGGGGTGCCTAAGATGAACACGGTTTTTCTTGTCAGTGCGAGGAAAGATCTGGGTGTTAGGAACTTATTGGCTGCCATCAAGGATCTAGCTGGGCCGCGGGGGAACATGTGGATTATTGGTGCACAAAATGCTGGTAAATCAACTTTGATCAACACGTTCGCGAAGAAAGGAGGAGCCAAGATCACAAGGCTCACTGTAGCAGCAGTTCCTGGGACAACGCTCGGGATATTAAGGGTTAGAGGGATATTGTCCGGCAAAGCGAAGATGTATGACACTCCTGGGCTGTTGCATCCATACTTGATGTCGATGAGATTGAATAGGAGGAACAGAAGATTGAGATGCGGAAAGAGCTACAACCTGGAACTTACAGAATCAAGGTAACTTGTCCAATTTCTTTTGGGCCTTGGCTCACCTTTATGATACCATAGATGTGTGCTGAATTTCTTATGAAGTTTACTTTGATCTGATTGTCAAAGTGTTCTCCTGCCCAGATGGTTATCTGGATTTCTTGGTTCGATTAATGCGTTACCTTTAGTAATATCATCAAGATTCTCCAATTACTAGAATCATGATTTTGTTTGACAATCTTCTGTTCTGAGAACTTCTGCAGGCGGGGCAGACAGTTTTTGTTGGTGGCTTGATGAGACTAGATCTTTGCCAGGCTTCGGTCCAGACAATTTACTTGACAATCTGGGCATCACCTAATGTCTCACTTCATCTGGGCAAGACCGAAAATGCCGAGGAAACATTTTCAAAACATGTTGCTCTTAGATTACAGGTAAAAACCCTCGCTCTCCCGTAAACCTGTTTGTCTTGTCTGTCTTGCGCCATTTTCAACCAGTTACACTTGTCTCGTTCTCGTACATAGTGCTCTTCAACTTATTATATTCATCTCTAACCTCTAGGTTCTCGTTTTTCTTTTTGATCAGCCTCTGATTAGTAGAGACTGGGTTTCCGAACTTGGGGAATGGCAAGAGCGAGAGTTCAAGGTGACGGGAACTAGCTGGGACTTAAACAGTTCAGACATCGTGGTTGCAGGATTTGGCTGGTGTTCTTTGGGTCTCAAAGGGGAAGCGACATTGAAACTGTGGACATACCAAGGGATCGAAGTACTCCTGCGGGAGCCCTTAGTTCTTGATCGTGCTCCGATCATTGAGCGACCGGGCTTCTGCCCTTAGTTCTTGATCGTGCTCCGATCATTGAGCGACCGGGCTTCTGGTTGCCCAAGGCTATATCCGACGCCATTGGCAATCAAAGCAAGATCGATGCCCAAGAAAGGAATGAAACTTAGCTTTTGGATGTGGCTGCATGAATGGCAGCAAGTCCATGAGGCAGAAAAAATGTGATCAGGGTATGATATGATGCTCTGTTAGAGTGGAATCTAAAATGTTGATTGCTGTCAATGATGCAGGCAAAAGCTTATTCCACATAATCGGTTGGCGATGGGTTTATTTTATTGCTATGGTTTGGTTATGTTGTAATAGTTGTATGGAGACGAACTTTAGTTTACACGCATGAATTTCAGTTGTAAAATCACTAGGCAACAGTCTACGGGATCTTAGAAAGCAGAACCGGCGTGATTCAAAATTAGTTCTTGTTAGCTGCCATGGGACTTAATTAGTTGATTATTCATCTTCATCTTAGATGTGCGTCAAGCTATCAAGCGGTGGCTAAAGCTGGTGAGTGTGAAGATCACTCTCTTCAGGTTAGATTTTGGCTCAGTGGCACGAGAACCACAGCACCCATCACCTTCACACATTGAACAGCCATCTAAAACCTTTAAATGATTGTCCACCATTCAGAGAATGATCGACTTATGATACAAAGTCGAGCAATTAGTATACTTAGATTTCTTCCGCGTTCCCCATGATAGTGCATACCCAAAAGACCGTCATAACTGTACTACGTAATGCTACCGTATCGCCAACCTGTGAGTGAGAGATGCAAACGCAATTCAGGAGATACAAGCAGAACTTTTAATAACCAAAAGATCCCTCAATCGTATACCGTTACACAAACAGAAGACCCTCCAAGTTTGCCACATAAAAGCAGACAGCATAGTTAAATACTGTACACTCGGTCGTTGAGACAAAAGGCCTGTTTTTATGCTGGACCCGAACAACCTGGAAACTCCGGAGAAGGAAGGAAGAAGAGGATTGCCAGACAAATAAAAAGGAAACGATTTGACTTTTCCCACAGTTGATGATCTGATGATCAGACCGGCAGAAACTTCCAAGACAACTTTCTTAAAAGAACTAGGAAACATAACTTTAGCATCAAATATTACCCAGCAGCAATACCAAGGGATGAACCAGCAAATCTGGAATCCCTTGAACTGAACGGAAACAACATTTAGTAACAAAGAAGCTGGTACAAGAAGATATGCATTCAGGAAATGCTCTCAAAACCATCCGTTCAATATCCTAACGCATTACACACTATTGCCAATGCATGCAACATAGAGGAATCATACAGTAAATGCACGCTTACCTTAGCTTTAAGTGAACAAAGTTCATCTGGCGAGCAGCATGAAACATTATTCAGGAAATCCAGCTTGAGAGATAATGCAAATACCAGCACCAAAGTAGTGAGAAGAACAATGACATAATTGATCAACCGACAGCAAAGAATAATGCAAACGCAACAGCTTTGTTTGCTTTGAAATCCAATACCCGATCTCAAATTCTTCTCGTCTTTTGGCAGATTCCAAGTAGAAGATTGCTAACCCCCCCTTGGTATCACTCCCTCCCATATAGTTCTATCACGATGTCCCCAAAAGATTCAGTCAAAGCAGCATTATTATCTAACGCTGATGTCACCACTAAATCCCTGTGTAACACATGTCCTTCACCCAGAATGGTACATGCTCCTTAGTTCAGTTCAAAAAGTACATGGACTTGCTTCAGAATTGAATATAGGTATGATTTTCCCACTTTGAGATACGTGTGCGCTAGTGTTCCCAGCAATTTCATCTAGCAAACATCAAGTGATTCACGATGGCAGTACAAAATTCTAAAGGTAAGGAATAAGCCTTACCTTCAATGCTACAATTTCTATCTCCAGGAATCCTGTGAATTTCAACCATACCTACTCGCATTGCCCCTCTCCTCGGCAGCAAGAAAGCATGGTTTCAGCTCTAACATACTAGCTGTCGCCAGCACTGTCGTCCACACTGCTTGCTTTCCTTCTATTCCTCTTAAACCCTGTGATCGTTCCCATACTCACATAACTTCCAATTACTGATAAGCATCAAGTATAAATCAATCGGGATTTGCATACCACAAGAATCCAACATGGCACTCAGTATCTGATCACATATCTCTTTTAACAGGAATGTACAGGAGAAACGGATAGAAACAAGAAAGGCATCCCAAAAAAAAAAAAAAAAAACAGTCAGCGGAGGATATTGTCAATGAGCAAAGGAAGCGTACAGAAGCAGCCCATGCCTAGAGCAAAGAATGTTTGAAATCGATAGAAAAGGGGTTTACTATCCTGTTCAGTGCGCAAGTCACTCTCTGTTTCCTAGATAGTTGGCATAGTACTTGCACCCAAGACTACGTTTATTTTAATGGTTTTTCCTCAGGCATGGATATCAACAGATGCTTCAATATTTACGATGATTTCCAAAATCGGGAAAATAGTTATGCCATTTGACAGCCAATTAGCTTTAGATCTCAATCCAAACTGAAATTATTGGATACAAGAACCATAAGCCAAAACCACAGCATCAACGTGACAAATTTGCAAGGAAGCTTCATCGAATCAACTTATTTAGACCAAGGGCCACAAGTGGACAACTTAAAGTTCACAGCAAGAGAACCCAATTGCATGAAAGGCTGATTTTGATCAATGTTTCACTATGTGTTACATGAACATAAATCCTCACATCACAAGAAAACTATGATGTTGTACCACTTGGTCAGAACTCTTTCCTACCCTAGGGAAAAATCCAGTAAATCTTAACAATCCATCAACTAGCCTAGAAGTTGTGACAAAACTCGCTCTTATCTGTAACCACATTGCCTGGAAATGTGGCACCAAATCATAGGATTAACTACAGTAGAATACTGGTTGTAAAATACTAGTATCTTTTTTCAGAGGAAGAGTTTTATCTATGGATTAATCTTCCCAAATGTCAAGGAGTCACTCCTCGACAGAAGCAACCATGCTGTTAGCAAGATAAGAGTTCAAGACAATGTATATCTTGCTTATTAAACCCAACTCAAAAGTGACTGATTAACCAGGGGTAAGTTACATATCGTAAGTTTGATTCCATGACAAGGTGAACGAAAGACAGGCATGGATACACAATTTGAACAAGGAAAAGCAAATGATTGAAAGAAGACACATGAAAACTGTAATGCATAGTTCACTTAAAAGCAAATATTGATTTTACTTCCTCCCCTTCTTATGCCACCAGTACATTTAGTTCCTTAACTTCCCAGAGCTCAGAAAGCAGGAATAAATCAAATGTTCGATTTAATCTAAATCAAAAAGCTCTTCATATATTTTATATATAAAAAAAGGCTTTTAATATTGTAAACAAACCACTTATAGCAGATTATGTCAGGGTGATTGGGGTCATCCCATTCAAAGAAGTATAGCAAATCTAAAGGCTGTCAGACAAAGAGAACAAGGAACTAGCATCCACAAGCCTGAATCAAGCAACTAGTCTACACATTGAATTGCACCTTCATCATGACATCGCCTTGTGATTACCACCATCAATCCAACCATATCCTCAAAAATATAGTTCAGTTATTTGAAAAATAGTTGCGTTGTGCAACATCAACATAAAGTAGTAGGGGAGCAATGATATATTAAACCAGTTAGCCTTGATCTTATCAAGCAACATCCTGCCAGCTCAGCAAAAGCTCTTTCAGTGACATACAAGGAAATACTATGCCCGTACAGCAGTTTTATATTATCTCAGACGTGTGATTGCCTACTGTCATATGCGAGGGGAAAAAACATAGAACTACGTAAGAGAACATACAAGGAGGAAAAAAAAAAGATGAGTGGAACTGCAAGGATTGATGTATTAAACAACCATACTTACAGAGATGAGAAGGCTTCGAAGTTAATTTCAACAACCCTGAAAGGAAAAAAAGAAAAAATAACATAATCTGTGAAGGCATGCAAATATTGTTTTATTCCAAAACGCAAGAAGGAAAGTTCACATAACTTCGGGACTTACTCGAGACATGGATGCCATGACCACAGCAGACACCTCCACAGTCAAATAACCAGCGCAGCCATGGATCAGATGGAACACATTAATTAGAAAAAGTACAACATCCACTAGAAATCAACATAACAGGCATTACAACAACCATTGTCCAAGGATAGATGATTTAAATTGGAGTGAACCATCACGCAAGAATGTATTAGATCAAGTCTACAGGTAAACTACTGTCTATGAAAACTCAGCAAAACAGAAAAAGCAGAACCCCCATCCCTCCTCCAAAGTCCATGTACTAAAAAAGAAAGGCATTCCTGATATTTGGAATTCCTAGAGCGTTGAGTTTAGCTCACATTAATATATTATCAAGGAACCACATAAAATAGAGCATTCCAAACTGGATATCATGATGACGGTATTATGGATATCACAAACAAATCAAAATACCTTCTCCTTTGTGCCTTCTAGGGCGAATAAGCACTGAAGGTTGTCCCAAGGGACTCAGAAAATTCCTGAATTGAAAAGAAAAATTAGACTCTCAAGAGCAAAAGTAAGCACAAGAAGGGACTGTGAAGCATATCATTTGAAGGGAAAAAATTAAGGCACATGAACCTGCGGCCTGCTAAATATAACTTTTGAACGGGGGAAACCAGTTGTGCCACAGTATAAAGTATTAACTCATCTCCTCAAAAAGAGAAGACATTATAATTCATTGTGCTTCTTCTTATACTTGTCTGATAGAAGATCACATAAAGTTGAAGTACAGTTTATACACAGGACAGAGAGAAATTTAAAGAATAAGGTCAGACGACAATGGTTACAGTGTATGGAAAAATGCCTCTGGCAAGTTGTCTTACAAATAGAAACAGAACACATCCCCAGAGAGCTGCCTCTAGATAAATATCTTCCCCAGAGTTCCAACTTCAACCATGCCAAAGATATTCTTCCAAACTCTCATCAAATGATTGCAGGAAATTGAAGAGGCACAAATACGCAATGATTAGAGTTTGGCTGACCACAACCAGCAAGTAAGTAGTTAAACGGCATTTCTGCAGATAGAAACCAGCATCGAATTTACTTGCCCGTGATAAATGGATGACTCAATGCCAGAGATACAGTTAGCCTCTTATCTGGATCCAATATAAAAATTTTGTCCAGAAGATCTTTGAAGCTTGCCAACATCTTAGGCTCCTCGCCTGAGAATCCCTTTATTATTGTGCCAATATCTTTTGGCTTGATATTGACCATCAGCCTCTTGACAGCCTGCAACAGTAGGGAACAATAAACAGAGGGTCAAGTCCTCTTTTTGAGAAGCTACAAGTGAGTAGAGGACAAAAGCGAACCTTCTTAGTCACAGGGTCCTCCTCTATCGCAAGAAAATTCAAATCTTGATCAAAGTGCTGATCAACAAACGCTCCCTGAGACACAAATCAATAAGAAATGAGTAACATAGTACGGGTACTCAACTAAGAGTCCCAAAAGAATTCATAGGAAGTTAGAGACTAGCTTTAAACATCACAACTCAAAAGCAGCAAAGGTCACACTAATTCTTAGAACTTAGGAGTCACATGAATCATCACCATACATTTAAGAATGGAATATTCATAATTTCTTTTCTAGTTCTGCTAGTTCTGCTTTCAAGTTAAATTCATGTATCTCTTATGTTAAACCAAAATTAGTGATCGTCCAAATTCATACTGGTAGCTCACGCTACTTATCGGTTCATTACTCCATGACATCATTCACCTGCGCCCAAATATATGTATATCAATTATCCGAGCACATCGGCATACTTCTGCAAAACTTGGCCATCACAGTTTATGTAAATATATAAACACTGGTCCCAAATTCATCCCAAAAGATGAAAGAGAAAAAAATTGCTCAAATGCTCAATAATTCACTCCACCCAGAGATGAAAAGGTGGTCATCTTGAGAACAAAATCACCAAAGCATGGACTTCACATGGGCATGACAAAAAAGGGCATTTAAAACAAACAAAGATCACCTTGCGAAGCATCTTCTTCGGGAATGAACCCTTCAGCTCCATGTGAAGCCGAAGCATGTCATTGTTGGAAGGACCTGGGAAAAGAACCTTTCCAGTGTAGAGCTCATACAGACAGCAACCCACAGACCACATATCCATGGGGTGATCATAAGGCAACCCAAGAACTGCAAAGAAACATTCCTAGCAACGTCAGACTAGGACCCTGAGAAAAAAAGGAAAACTGTGGACATCTGACCAAATATGGGAACAGACAAGCATGTCTATCAGCCAAGTTAAAATTTTGAGTGTTCAAAAAAAATAATTTAAGGCAGGATCAGTGTACTTACTGATCTCAGGAGCACGATAGAAACGACTGACAAGATATGGGGTTATCTCATTCTTGCCAGCAAACATCGCATTACCAAAGTCACAGAGCTTCAGCACAGTTTTCGCATCGTTTACCTGCAAGAACCCTTTAGTAAGCATGACCGATCTCCTTAAACATACAAGACAATAAGCAAGATAGTGACTAATTACCAGCATATTATCGGGTTTGATATCACAATGCAGAATCCCACAGTTCCTGAGATGCTTCAGTGCGATAAAGAGCTGCTTTGCATACGTTCTCACAGCAGTAAGCTTAAGGCCAATATTACGACCAAACTTCTTTAGAACCTCACGTAGATTCATATGAAGAGATTCAAAAACTAAACAAAGATGATTACGGTACTTGAAACTTGAAAGAAACCGAACACAGTGCCTTCTATCATCTGGATCTGCACAAACTAATTTCTTCAGTATAACAAGCTCCTCCATGCCTGCCTTCAACCTAAATACACATGCAAACAAAAACAAGTTTTAGAAGCAAAGGGGTAGTGATGAATTTAGAAGAAAACTCAAACGTAGTTGAAATCATAAAGTGGGCCAGGAAGAAACAGGACAGAGAAGATTAAGGAGCACTAACATGGTCTCATTGTTTCGAATGATTTTCACAGCCACTTCTTCTGGATCACCACTTCCTGCTCTCAAATCTTTTGCACGAACCACTATCGAAAATACACCTTTACCATGAGCAGCTGTAATTTCATATCGCCCATCAAGTACTTCCCCAAACCGGTAACCTTCATAATCAACAATACAATTAAATAATGAGATAAGAACAAATAATGCATGAGGAAACAGAGGCGGAGTAAATAGGCACATAAAAAACACAGTGTCATATTTGCATGAATATAACACAAGGTAAACATATAATCTCTTTAGATCCTCAAAAGTATTTTACTTCAATCAGGAAGTGCTAAATTTATCTGATAATTATGAAGAAAACCATTCCAGCTTAGTATCTTCACGGAGAATGGATGGCATAGGTTTGAGGCTATCACTATCAACATTCAAATTTCCATAATATCAATTTATGGTTGTTCTTTCTTTAGTAGATTCAATTTTACCATATTCATGTTGCCTTTTCATAGGAAGATATCAGGAATTCCATCATTAACTGAATGCAGTTTTGAACGAGATGTTGACCACACCAGAGCTTGAGGTTTCTTTTCCTTGTTCCTTCTCTATTTTGTTGGGAGTGCGGTGGGGGGCGCTCACCCACACATAAAACAACATAAGATATTGACCAGATTATATGGCTACTGGAACATAGCAGCAGTGTCAAACTGAGATAATGCCAGCATGCCAATCTACATCCAACTACTATGATCTGCGAGGAGAAGAAACTGGCATATACGCTTCTATTCCTACTGTTCTCACCATGCCTTCCTATGCAACCGGTTAAAAAGATAAGCCCCTTCCAGACAACCTTAGTGTCCGTAAAAGCTACAATGGCCCCAATAAAAATGGAAGTTGCAACAGTTTCAGAAGTTTAAGTTGGTCCACAATAAAGCGAACCATAAGCCATAAAATTAAAGATTCAGACAACCAAAAAAAAACCACCGCCGAACAGCTGACGGAAAGAGGAGACTTGGCAAAAACTATGGAACTTACTATAATATCCCTCTGCATCATCCCAATTATCATGAAGTCCACTTCTTTCAACTTGCAAATCTCCAGCTTTACCCTATCAAAGTCAAAGATGCAATGAGCCAATGAGGTATCGGTTTAAATAAGATTATGTGAATGGAAAGATGGATGCTTAGTGAAATCTTAATTTTGGCAAGCGTGTAGATGCGATGCATGCTCAAACACAAACAAAACAAGATGACAGAACCTACCAATTTGCGGACCCCAGCAGGAGAATCTCCAAATATATCATCACAAAACATGTCAGAAGATCTTTCACTCTGCAAAATCCATGTTAATCACGGCACCAGTTAAACGGAGTCAAGAAGCATAAAAGTCGGCACATTCTTTACGGATCAAAGAAACACACTGCCAGATTTCGTACTTCTATCATCATGCTGAGAATATTGTAATCGAAATAATATAAGAGCATTCATTCAGCAGTGACAAGGGAACCAGAAGCATAGAGAATCACATACTGCATCATTGAACTCATACTTATATCCCCTGATACTTATCATTAGATCACAAAACGTTATAAAACTTATTAATCTAATTCCCACCTATTGAGGGAAGGATAAAGGCGGTTGCAAGCCTGTAATTATAGACCCAGAGAACAAATATGGGAATTAGCAATTTGGTACCTTTCCAGATCATTCAAAGACACTGATCATTAAAAAGCCATCCAACAGTTGAAGAAAAAAAAAAAGGAAATTGACCATATTTATTTGAAAAGAACACTTCCCCATGGATTGGCAATGTTAGGAAAGATGATAAGTTCTGGGTCCTTAGCTAATGAGACAAGCAAAATCTGATAAACATTAGGAGCCACCTAGATGATCAAGGAAGAATAATGCACCAATTTGTGAAAAGGGCATCAAATTTGGAAGAGCCAAAGAAGAGAATATAAAAAAAGAGTAAAGTTACCACCAAAGAAGTAAAATAGACAAAACATAAGCATATGGACACACCTTTGGTGTACCCTCGCCCAGCCCTCCAGCAGCCGAGCCCTTCTCAGCGGCAGAAGCATCAATCTCATGAGGTGATTTCCCCACAGAAAAAAATATATCAGCAACATCAGGATCTTGAACCTCACTTTTATCCAAATTCTGTGTAGGGTCATCATTGGTAGCCAACGACTCCAGGGACTGAGGAATCGGATCATTCTCTGTAACCAGATAGAGCAGATAATGAGATAAATCATAATTAGCGAGGACCATGCCAACTGCAATACAGCTACAAGAATTTTTCTAATGCAGCAACAATAGCACTTCACAACTCATCCAAGGAAACCTTCACTCTGTTAATGAAAGTGTGAAGTGCCATTTAGAAGCTCTTAAGGCCTTCATAAAAAGGTTAACCGGCTCTTAAGCTCTAAGCAGTGTGCAATCATTTAATAACGCTCACAGCTTTGACAGAAAAACCAACTCTAGCCTCAACCATGTCAGTGTCCAACGAGTTGGAGTAATAAGATGCGGCTCAACTTCATAATTCCAGAAGGAGCCAATAACAAGTTTATAGTAAATTCTCGAAAATTGAAGACCACAATTACCGTTAATGACAAACCAGTGCCAAAAAAAGGAAAAAAAATATGGCATATGTACTAGGGTATCTGCAATTCCTGCTGGCAGAAAGCTTTTTGCAACAAAATCCTAAAATAGGTCTAGTGGTTAATGAAGAGAAATGATGGGACCTCATGGCCCAAAACTGAAAGAGTAAGATATCGCTTTCTAACTACAAGTGAAGAAAATAAACAAACCTTCTATAGTATCATCCAGCCTAACTTGTTGCTTCATCTCCTGATTCTTGTATTTTTGAAGGATCGCTTCCCTTAGCCTTCTACTCTCTTCCTTAACTCTGTTGACCTCATGCTCTGGAGAGTGTAACTCAAATCTTTTCAGCAAGTCTTCTTGGTCGTCTTCATCTCTGCAGCAAATAGCAATAAACCAAGTACATAAAAATAAGAACCCCAAAATAGAGAAAAGTATTCAAGCTTATAACACCACAGAAACTGTACAGTTACATGCTTAAGGGAGGAGGGCTTAGAAGGTAGAAGGTACCTATTACGCTTGTCTTCACTTGACATGGCAGAATTGTGCTTGGAGATATGACCCTTCTCTAAACCATGTTTCCTATCTCTACCAGTATGATCATCAGTTGCCCCATGCGCACCATGATCAAAGTCACTATTTCTTTCTCGATCTTCAAAACCACCATCATTATCATCATATCTACGGTGTCTGCTGCTTCTATCCGACTCAACATCCCTAGATCTGTACCCATGTCTATCACTTCTTCTGTCACTTATCCTATCCAATCTTCTATCCCTGGCCCTATCCTCATACTTGTCCCTCTCCTTCCCCTTTTCCTTCTCTCTTTCCTTCACTCTTTCCCTATCGTTTTCCTTCTGCATCTGTCTCTTCCTCTCCCTATCCCTTTCCCTTTCCCTCTCCCTCTCCCTATCCCTCTCTGCATATCTATCTCTATCCGCTGCCTTGCTACTATCCCTCCTCTTTTCTCTTTCCTGGTCCCTTTCTCTGCTTTTCTTCTCTCTTTCTCTATCCCTGTCAGATTCTCTATAGTGGACTGAATCCCTACTTCTTTCTTCAGCATTGTCTCTTTCAGGTTCCCTGCTCTGTCCACGGCCTCTATTCCTGCTTTTTGCCCGTTGCTCCTGGTCACTATAATAGTCCTTTCCCGCTTCATGGTCCCTGTGTGCTCTCTTCAGTTCTACATCCCTATCCATTCTATCATATCGCTCGATTGTCTCCTCCATGTCAGTGTCCTGAAATTTACGACTATAATCCCTGTCCTCATGATCAGAGTGTCTGCTGTAACTAGAACTTTCTCTTTTATCCTTCACCGAATCTCTGCTACCATTATTATGACCTTTGATTCGATGAGCTACTCTGTCACACTCAGAGTCCTTTTCAAGCTTTCCATTCCCATTGAATGCATCATCTCCATCCAGATGCCAACTGCTCCAACGTTCAACATGATGTAGCCTATGAGATCGAGGCCTCTCACTCACTCGTTCAAGGGACTTCCCCTGAACTTTACTATCAGTATCATACCTGCTTTCCCTGCCATCACCATAAGAAAATGAATCAATGTCCTGTCCTACTTCACCTTCATCCACTACCATTACCTTCAAAGTCCCTTCGGCACCCTCATCGTCAGAATCGTGCTTTTTGTTATCACCGACTGTGAGGGGGGAATCAGATCTTCTACTTGCTCTGATACCAACTTTCCTAGATCTACCCAAGTATTCTTGGGCAAGAAAAATATCAGTATCAATGGAACTTAGGGTCCTCAAATGGCCATCTTTGTCTAATGACAACTTAGTTTCTAAATCACTTTTCAATGCCTCATCTTGTACAGACCTTGAATCTCCCTTATCCTTGCTCTCCCAGACCATAGCATCTTTCTGCATGACAAAGAAAACAAATCTTAAACAAACACATACCATCAAATCCATATCCAATGTAAAGAGATGCAATCCATACTACTTAAACATATATGTGCATCAACTGCATATAACTAGTTCTTACAAATGACATGAGCAATGTAATAGATTGTCTTCTCGCGATTCATGTTCACCTAATGGTATGCAAGCGGGCCACCATATAGGAAGTCCTCACTCTCTAGCAGGATATACATCACAACTATAAGACAAGATCTTCGATAAGGTCAGCTTCCAGACAAGACGGGAAAAAAAATTGAAATCAAAGAACAAAACCCCCTGAACTTTGACTGTAGACAAATGAGCCCAGTATTTTGAAAATAGAACTACAAATATGTCCTAATAAAAAGGCTCAACGTTCACTTAAGTACCATTTGACGCTAGTAGGTCTCACAACATCCCATGAGGAACCTGGCATCTCAGCCTAAATTGTAACTATTTTATGAAAATAGCTAATTCATGAGTAATTATGCATTTTCCTTGTAATTCATTACTAATTCTTGTATTATTCCTTTACTTTAATTCTCATCTAAATTCATACTAGGATAACAGATACTACCACTTGAAATATCAACATATGCCAGCTCAGGGAACCACCTATACATCTGCCTTGACAACTGCCTAGGCATCCGTAGGACCGCCAAGCCACTTGGCGCTAGAAACTGAACCGACCTCGGCCAACCCCTAATTATACTTAATTCAAAATAAATCACTGTCCTTTTGCTCAATATATCCTCCAATTAATCGCACAAGTCCCCCAAGAACCACAAAAGAGTGTCAACCACCGGTTTCCCACAAAACGATATTAACTATTGACAGCTCAAAGTTAAGGGTGATTATCCTTATTACCCACAATTTCAATTCAATTTAGAAACTCGAATCCAAGAATCGAACAGCCAGGTAGTTCACTTTACCCTCGAAACACGCAACAAATCAAAGACACAGAAAAGAACACACCATGTCCAAATCCTCTGTCTCCTTCAGCCCCTCAATCTCCCCCGACTCCAAATCAGACCCAACCATCCTCTCCCTAATCCCAACATCTTCCTCAACAATCTCCCCTTCCTCCATATCATAATCGACCCTAATCTTATCCAACACAACATCCCCGTTCGCCGTCGCGGTCTCTTCATCGCCCTTGGATTCTTGATCGCGATTCTTGCTGCTCCGATGACAACGGTTGCTTCGATGATGGTGACGGTGCCTGTGCTTGTGGCGCTTTGAGGGTTCTTGGGGTTCGTCGTCGTCGGAGGTTGAGGGGCGGTGCTTGTGATTGGAAGCAGAAGAATCGGCGGCCATGGGGAAGTGGTGATTGTGGTCTTGGGGGTGGCGATTTAGGGTTTCTAGGGTGGTTAGGGTTCGTCGATTTGAGGAAGGGAAGAGAGAGAAGAATTGGTTCGAATCGATGTGGGAAATACACGGCGATGGGATTATATTGCAAGTAAAATATCGATGGATGGTCGGGGCACGTAGGCTTGTACGAGATTTGGTTTGACTTGTCACAATACTCAAAAGATCATTTAACTTGGTGTTGTCCTCCTAGGATAATAGAAGCGAGTGAAATCTTGTGACACTAAGTTATACTTCTTTTATTTTATGTTAATAAATAATATTTTTTAATGTGATAAAATAAATTATTTTTTAATATTTTATATAAAAAATTAAATTAATCTTATTTGTTATATTATATTTATTATTTTCTCTCACAAGTATTTCACTGAATCCCACTAACATTCAAAAAAATATTATTTTTCCATCAAAATCCATACAAATTCAATATTTATATAAATTCTCTTTATCAGATCTTCAAATCAATTATTCAGATCGAAAACCTATTGAAAGCAAAATTAAAATTTTAATCTCAATCATCAATTTAAAAATCTAACGATCTAACTACACATAACTTTGTGTCAGGTTAGTCACAAATTCACTAAATCCATTTAAAAACTCATGATAAACCATCAATATTTGAAATTGCAACCCAAATAACAATTTGTGGGTGTAAATTACATTGTTATTTGGTACTCCCTCCATCTTATATTATACATCATATTTTTTTATGATGTATAATATAAATCGAAACATTATCTTATTTGTAAACTTTTTTTTTTATAGAAATACAAAAATATCTTTATCATTTATTTATTTTTTAAATTTTTATTATTTATTTTATATCAGAATAACATTTTTTTCTAACTGTTTTTCCTTACACAAATCAAATAATAAAATAACCCTTATAATAAAAAATAATGTATAGAAATTATTGTTTCAAAACAAAATTAATTGGGGGTATTTGTTATACTCTCCTCTTTTCATTCCTACCCCCGAAGCATCTACCTCGCCTTCTCCGCCCGCGCCCCCCCTCTTCTCCTCTCCCCTCCCTGCGAACATATCACACAGCTCTTCTCCCACGTCGCCCCCTCACAATCCCCACCCCCACCCCACACACCCACCGCACTCCTCCTCCAATGGCGACTCTCTCCAAGTTCCCCCACCTCCCCTTCTCCTCCACCAAACCCCACCACCACCTCTCCCTTCCTCTCCCCCTCCAACCCCACACCCACCTTCGCCGTCTCCGCCGCACCCTTCCTTCAATCACTTGCAAGATCCACGAGATATTCATGCCGGCACTCAGCTCCACCATGACCGAGGGCAAAATCGTCTCCTGGATCAAATCCGAAGGCGACCGCCTCTCGAAAGGGGAAGGCGTCGTGGTGGTGGAGTCCGACAAGGCCGACATGGAGGTCGAGTCCTTCTACGACGGCATCCTAGCCGCCATCGTCGTCCCCGAGGGCTCCTCTGCCCCCGTCGGATCCCCCATCGCTCTATTGGCCGGATCAGCAGCCGATCTCGATAAAGCCAGGGAAAAAGCCAAGGCAATCGGAGTTGCCTCTCCAAAGGCAGAGGAGAATTCGACGAAGATCAAGGCGGCGACGGAGACAGTGTCGGCTCCTATTCAGCAATCGAATGATACTTTGGTGGTGGAAAGGAAGAGTAGTGGTGTTGTGATTGCGACGCCGTATGCGAAGAAACTGGCGAAGCAGCATAAGGTTGATATTGGTTCTGTGGTGGGGACGGGGCCATACGGGAGGGTAACACCCGGGGATGTGGAGAAGGCGGCTGGGATTGTCACTGCTTCTTCTCCTAAGAAGAGTGCAAATGTTGTGGTGGATGGTGCTGTGGCTTCGGCTCCTGGGGTTTCTACTGCTGCTGGTTCGGTGAAGGCTTCTGGTGGTGGGTTTGTGGAGATTGCGGGGGCGTCTGTAGTTCCGTTTACGACTATGCAGGCGGCTGTGGCAAAGAATATGGTGGAGAGCTTGTCCGTGCCTGTGTTTCGGGTTGGGTATCCCGTAGTGACTGATGCTCTTGATCAGCTGTATGAGAAGGTATCGTTTCGGTTCTGAATCAGTTGTTGATTAAATTGGAAATCAGGGATCAATTTGCATGTCGAGATACGTGTTGCATTGCGTTCAATGCATGTTTTATGTGATGCAGTATCATGAGAATATTATTAGATTACATTGCTCGTTTTGGTGGGATCAATGGATTGGTCTTATGTGGAATGTTTGGCATTGATGTTTTCAGGTGAAGCCGAAAGGTGTAACTATGACGGCATTACTGGCCAAAGCAGTGGCGATGGCGCTTGTGCAGCATCCGGTTGTGAATTCGACGTGCAAGGATGGAAAGAGCTTCACTTATAACAGCAGTATCAATATTGCTGTTGCAGTGGCGATCAATGGTGGGTTGATCACGCCTGTTCTTCAGGACGCTGACAAGGTACTATACATAGGGGAATGATGGTTCTTTTGGATCTCTTTTCTCTTGATGACATAATTATGGACCTGTGGAGCTCAAATGATAAGTTCGTTACATGGTTTGGTTAATGCAGTTGGATCTTTACCTGTTATCTCAAAAGTGGAAGGGATTGGTCGAGAAGGCCCGGACTAAACAACTGCAGCCACATGAATACAACTCAGGTATAATCTCTTCATTCACTCATTCTTGTAATTGATTGTGTCATTCGGAAGTGTTATGTGATTTGAAGCCTGAATGGATTTGCATGCAGGTACTTTCACCTTGTCCAATTTAGGGATGTTTGGAGTGGATAGATTCGATGCCATCCTTCCTCCTGGACAGGTTAGTAGTGTGAAATATGCTGTTTCATCATTGAGGTTGTGTGAGGATCATATGCTGTTTTTCTTGAACAACCACAGAAAGTTGAAAGTAGTTCATTTTTTATTTTTTGTTGTTCTTCCTTGTCCCTTTACTACCTGAGGGGATGGGTGGTACTGATTTGCTTTTATACGGGTTGTTTAACAGGGTGCTATTATGGCTGTTGGAGCATCAAAACCAACTGTTGTTGCTGATGCCGATGGATTCTTTTCCGTTAAGAATAAAATGCTGGTAAGTCTGATTCCTTCAATTTGGTCATTTTCTCCTCGAGAAATTGGTCAACATGTCTGTGAATGATACAGTGATCCTACTTCTAATGTATTGTATGTTTGTCTTTACCTGGAAAGTGGAAGTCGAGGCCATTGGGAGTCATTCTTGCTCTTTTGAAAACACTCAATCCCTTTATCTTTATTATTTTTGTTGACTGCACGTTGGGAATAACAATCAATCTTCATCTGGGCACTTTAATTACACCCCCGGGGCAGTGAAGTTTGGAGTAAAGATAGTTAATTTGGAGCTTGAAAGAAACTTGAATCATCATATGTCTGATCGTGATCTCAAGGTGGCTCTGTACTAATAGAGGAGGATGACACCATTGTATCCATACTGGCAATAGGATAATCATGATCTCATGGATGACATATAACGGGATAGAAGTGTGGTTTGTCATGATTATGCTAAATGGAGAAAGCAAAGTTATTTGGCTTTGGGTTACTTGTTGAGAGGATTACTTTGAAGAAGTTCACTTTGGACATTGAAATGTCAAGGATCAAAGCATTTGGCTGTTTGAGAAATCAGGATGTACACCACGGGAACAAAATTTGACGCAATTTTTTATACTTTTGACACAATTTATGATTCCATTTTTTACACCATTGACACAATACTTGATACAATTGACAGGATTGAAAAATCTCTTAAAATGGTATGGTATATGATCCGAGTTTATCTGTACTGTCAACTCCCTAACTATCAAATTACGTCTATTTGTCGCGTAATCATTCGCGCAGAGCGAAGTCGTTTTGATCGACCGCAATAATATAGTGGACTAAGTTAAACACTTGAGAAGATATTTGGTTAGTGAATCAATGCTTATCCCTATGCTGAAGTCCAATGGTTACTGGTTAGTTAATAGAGTGCTTTTGCATTTGCTGATCACGTGATTAAACAAGGCAAGCAAACCCTACTTTCTTGTTCTCATTGTCTTCTTCGCTGGCTAGCCTGGACTCCATTCGGTTTGCGAGTTTATGCTTTTCCGGTCCTTGTTTGTGGTAGCTTGTAGAATAATATAGTTTATATTAGTCATACTTCAGATTTTCTGCTGCTTATGCCATGATGTTATCATCCTGACGGTCGTGTCAGTAAGACAAGGATGCACTGAACTACGGCTGTTTTTTTTTACCAAATTGCCTTGTGAACTGAGCCTATTCCATGCTGTTTGTCCAGGTGAATGTCACTGCTGATCATCGAATTATCTATGGTGCTGACTTGGCTGCATTCCTGCAAACCTTCTCAAAGATCACCCAAGACCCAGAAAGCTTAACAGTGTAGATGCATCTGAACTGCTACTTATGATGAGTATTTAGTTTCTCTTCAAGATTCTTACGGCGGACGACCCAGCTAGATTATTATTGTGAATGAACTTCTGAAACATGGAGCGACCAGTTTCATGTGGATGTCATTAGTGTCGAGAGGTAGTATTGCTTAAGCAGATGTATCTTCTATTCATGAACGAACATTTGAGTTTACCAGGGATTCCCATGATATCATTTGTGGTCGTTTTTCAATCTAGGGATAAGACCACATTTTGGAGCTTTTTCCTGCTCATTGTACTGTTGTTTCGCTAATTGCTTGTAAGAGTATGCCTTTCCTTCATGTATCTACTTTGTATTTGAATTTGCAAATAATATTATGTTGCGGCCAATAAATCATTTTTCTGTGTTCGATAGGTTTAGAGGATTCTATTGCTTGTGAAATAAGTCAATACATCGACTGGTGTTGCCGGAAATCTTCTTTCTCAACTCAAGCGAACAAAAAAAAATGGAAGTCTCTATTCATCTTTTCACACAAGATGTGCCAACAATCACACGAATTTCAAGTATAAAGAAACCCTGAACATAAACTGTGACATACACCTACCTATACATTCGTCACTCGTCAGATGCAAGCATGAAACTTTAGCAATGATCTATATGAACCGGTTCATTTCATGGACTGTCGAATGAATAATCCACGAGTCTGTGGGTTCCTGTTGAAGTGCTTTGCTTATCAGTTGATCTCAGGGGCCAAAAAATCACCAGTCCAAACTTATATTTCTTGAGGTATACAGCCGATCAATGTACTGTATAACTGGAAGCGAGGCCTTCATGTACCTTCTCATCCTCTTCTCCGCAGATTGATCTTCATATGTAATCATAACATGACATTGTATCAGATTGTAATGTGCACGAAAACAGAACTAAACAACAGCAATGAAGATAGTATATGAGAAAAGAAAATGCTCTTGTTTTAACCCAACCTGTTTCATTCAGCTTTAGAAGGAGCTGATCTCTTGACAGCAGAGCATACATTCCTGCAGCGACCGCCGCCCTAACCGCCCATGAATGATACGGTGCACATGTCTGTGAGTATGCTGTCGAAGCTGCCTCTCGCAAGGAGCAGTCACTGGCATCAACATAGAAGAAGCAATATTAGGTTCCTGGAAACAGAAACCAATCGAATCAGATGCTTCTATTCATTAGGAGGTGCTACAACCTAATCGCCTTTGACAGTTCTAAGATAAGATTCTATCTAACTTTAGTTAACAAATTAGATGCATCATCCATCATGGTTTTGGTTTTCTCTAAGTTGAACTGAATTAAAAATTTCTCTTTTTTAATTCAGAGTTTTGATTGGATGATGTCACTGTCACATAAACCTTTAACGGTAGCAAAACTCAAGTGCTTTCCTATTGGTGCTCCTCAGGACCTTAACACACTTTGGCATGTGCCTGTACTTCGCAGAAGTCTAGAGGTACAGCAGATGCAGAGATGTGAATTAGAGGGAAGGACATACTAAAGTGGACAGAAATTGCTGAAACAATGCCCTGATGAGGTCCAGACCCTGCCTAACTCTGCGCAAGTTACGTGACAGGCTTCCCGGAGATTTGACACTGTCATTTTTAACATCAACTTCTATTACATTTTGCAGCGTGGCATATTTCTTGGACGCTTCAACTAAGCCCTGAACCTGAAGTAGGAAAAACAGGAGCAGTTAGACAGAAGAATCAAGTTGATTCATACCAGGAAACAAGGAAATGTGATAATAATGGGTCCAAGTGATTGAAGCAACGATTTCTCCAAGTCCTGTACTATGCATTTCATATAGAATGTGTAGTTATTGTTGATCAGAACAACGCACAAAGTTTGAGATCAATTCGATCTTGAATTACTCTAGGCATTGGATGAATTTGCCTCTCTCGATTTCATACAAACTTTGTTTTTTCTTATAGCATGGTAATCTACGGATAAAACCCAAGTACATCTATAAAGTCGTCAAATATGAATATATTTTTAAATTATAATAATATAATTTTGAATTTAATACTAAAACAAATTATGATTTCTATGAGTCACACAAACATCATTGATGCTCGCATTAACAAAATGCAACTTCTATCAACTAAACCCAACGATTACAATCCTTGACTCCCCGCTGCGATCCATCCATCATCATAATTCTCTGAATCGTTTACACACCGAAACCAAAACAAAGAAGAGAAACATCACCTTGGCGCAATATTCAATCTCGGCAAACTTGAAAGCGATCCCCAACGAATCAAACAGCACCGACACGAGCGCGCAAGCATCCGAGAACGCCTTCAATCGCAGCTCCTCCTTGCTGTCCTTGACAATCTCCGCCATCTCCTCAAACGCCTCAACAATCGCCGCAAGAGGAGTCATATTATTCGTATTCTCTATCTCATGATCATCCATTCACGATTTCCCATCAAAGCAAAACAATAAAAGAAAAGGAAGAATGGAAACGAAAACGAAGGCGTCGATGAAAGAGAGATTGTTGGAGCCAGGAAAGTGGGGAAAGTGTGGGGGCGCCTCTGGCTTGACGGGTAGAATTGTCGCTGAGGTTGCGGGAGGCCGAAGATACGAGAGAGACGGTTCAAGGTTTGTTGCCCGCCAGCGTTGAATGAAATGCGCCGCACTGGATTGGGCTTTTGTATGTGCGTTGGGCTGGGCTGCGAGCCTGCGATAATTGGATTGGGCTCGGCTGGGCTATACAAGGTGGAACTGATATGGTCTCTTTCGTTCTATTATAAAGCTTTCTTCCATATGGTCCACTTCGCCAATTTTGAATAACGAGCATAATGTGTATGATAAGGGATATTAATAAAATTTCTTTTGTTTATGCATAAAATGGTGGCTCAAGAACAGAGCAATAATGAATCCAAAATAATTTGATAAGGGATATTCATAATATTTCTTATATTTTAAGAATTAAAATATATATTGTTTTGTTTCTTATATTGTTTTGTTTTGAATTATCGTAAACATTTTTTTTTTGACATTTATTTTCGGATTGAAAAGTTATATAATACTCCCTCGATTCCAAAAAATATATAATTTTTTTATCGAACACGCATTACGATATAAAATTTTGATCGATGTTGTGGGACGATCAAACTTTTTTTTTTGAGAAAATATCATAAAACATTAATTATATTTAACATTATGTATTATAACATGAGTACAATAAAAAATATAAAACGTATCATTTAGATGAATAATGAAATTTTTCAAATTACTTACAGAATAATACATGAATTGATAAACGTCGTAGAAATTATGATAATATGACATATAGTCAAGGAAAATTAATGAAACGATTAACATATATTCTTATAATCATGCGGTTAAAAAAGCTCAGCCAAATTCTGACTTATAAGTTGATATGATTATTGAGGATGCTTGGTGCCAATGAAAGTTAAAAATTAGCATGTGTTTACGATTTTGTGTTTCTCATTTTGTTCTTTTTCACTAAACCTTCATCTTTATTTCGCATTTACTACGATGAATTTTATTTTATCTAAAAAAAATTAATGATGGAGAAGATGATTTGTTATGAAATAGGGACAGTTTAGAACTTTTCATAATAGAAATTTACTAATTTAAAAAACGTCTTAATTTATGTGAGACATCCAGATTTAGTAATGTACCATCGTTTATCTTGAACAAAAAATATATATTTATAAAAAATAAATTTTATATGAATATGTATAAATACGAATCTTAAACAAACTATAATCAAGTCAACTCAATGAATTTATAAATGAACGGACTCGTAAAATTATAAAGTCAAGTCATAAATGATTCAAATTTGACTCATTTAATTTCAAAAATATAAAATTTAAATTTAACTTACAAACTTTATAGATAACATTCAAATTGAGTTTTTATCCAGATTAGTAAAACGGATTGTAAAAAATTGTTGGACTCATTTTACAATCGTACGTACGATGCTCATGCCCAGGTCACGTATGTCATGCCTTGAGGTCCACAGATGGGCCCCCACCTAGTAACTGTTGGGCCGTTTGACGATGATGTTTACCGTTACAACGTTACTTACCGTGGTGGTATTCGTCAGTTTGTTACAGCTGTTAGCCTGTTATGGGCCGACTGCTCAACAAATTATTGGATTTGGGATGCCGTTTTACGCGACTTTTAAACCTCAAAAACATTACTCATGATGAGAGCAACACGACAGTTGGGGGGAATTTATAGTATACTTTTCGGGTGTACAAATTCCCATACACATCTCTTATATTTTATTACTTATGATTTTTATTAATTGATTTTTTTTTCATCAATAAAATTATATGACTTAGATATTGAATCGATTGAAATTGTGGTTTGATTTGGTTTGGATTCAAAATGATTTCTTTTTGAAATGATGAAATGAGTGAGAATGAGAGGAAGCATCTAAAAAAAGGTTAGATTGTGGATTTGATTAAAAATTATTAATCAGATTAAAAAAAGGATAATATTATCCTTTGATAAAATGAAAACAAAATAAAAATCAAAATACAGAGAAGAATACTAAGATGCATGTTCTTGGATGGTGGAATGAAACTCTATCAGCCACTTTAAATTAATTCACCCTTGATTCAATTGCTGTAAAAGTATATATTGCTGGTCAGTATACTTTTACTCAGTTCTTTTGTAGTCTCATTCAATCTGCCCAGTGAAACATTGACTTCTGATCTCAATTTTTTTCTTTTTTTGATCTGCTGAAGTGGGATTTTTTTGAGATCTCGATAAAATCCCAACTGGGTTCCGTTAATTTTGATTTTTCCCTTTTCCTGTTCTGAGAAAACGCTCTGTGTTTTGCATCAGCAGATTTTTTGTGTGTGTTTGATGAGAGATATGTCGGCAAGGTCTGAATCGTTGGCTCTGATTGTGATTCCTTCATCGTCGTTGAAGCTCTGGCTCTTTGTTTGCTGGGTTGTTGTGAGAATTCATCTGCGTTTCTAGGCTGTTTCGATGCGACTGAGGCCCAAAAGGTACGTGGGTTTTTGATTTTTAAGTTGATTTTGGAATACCCATTTGTTAATTTAGTGATTTGTTTGATAAATTTGGTTGAGTTTGGGGGTTTCTGATTAGGGTTTATGGTGATTTTGCAGGACCTGTTGCGGAGTCGAGTGTTTTGGGGGTTTTCATATAAATCGATTTTCTTCTGTCCTCTGGAGAGAAACCCTGAGATTTTGTCCTTGATTTTCCTCCTCCTTTTGACTTATTTTCCCCCATTTTGATCCAAAGATTCCTGGGGTTTTGAGGCCGAGAGGGTTTCGGGGTTGTTGAGTGAGGTTTTGAATTTACAAAAAAAAAAAAAAAAAAAAAAAAACAAGAAAAAGAAATGCCGGGGCCTTTGATTCCATTGTTGAGTGAAGGGCCGCTCAGCCAGCAACCAAGTTACTCTGCTGGAAATCCAAGAGAGTGAAGAAGATTCGTGTGATCTGCTATGATCCTGATGCCACAGATTCATCGTCCGATGATGAAGAGGAGAGTTACCAAAGGAAGAGGAAGCCATCTGGCTTGAAGAAACACTTTGTTAAGGAGATCAATGCGCCTTTGTGTTTGAGCACGGTGAATCGCGGTGCTGAAGCTGATGAGAAGAAGAGGGTAGTTGATAAACCTGCAAGGAAATGCCCTACTTCTAAGTATAGGGGTGTGAGGCAGAGGAAATGGGGAAAATGGGCCGCTGAGATCCGCGATATCCCTTCAAGGGTTGCAGGATTTGGTTGGGTACTTATGATACAGCTGAAGAGGCCTCCAAGGCTATGTTCTTTTGGCTAATGAGAAGAGCCAAAACGGATCTTCTTCTGCTGTTATTGGTGGTGGAGCTGTGAATACTGCTGCTGCTGAGGATTCTGAGAGTGTGTTATCATCGAACGCTTCGTCGGCTTCTGTGCTTGAGACGGATACCTCGGCTTCACATGATACGTGCTGTGATGATAAGGGAAATGGCTTGAAGAATCCAATGTTTGATGCTGATGCTGTAATGGAGCCAGAATTTCCCCTCGTGAGGTCGATAGCTGAGGAGTTCAAGATAATGGAACAGGACTTTGATTTGGAGATGGAGCTAGGCAGCTCCGTTTTTGTCAATTATTTCGGTGATCTCTTTAACGATTTTGGTGCCTTCGAAGACCTCCAAGTTCCTGGATTCGAAGGCAATGAGTCGACTGACCTTCCTGACTTCGATTTCGATATAGGAAACGAAGAGCTCGCTTGGATCGAAGAACCCCGTCAATTTGGCTTGCTGTCCCTAAAGTTTTGCAGGTAGTAAAACCTTAGCAGTAATTGTACTGAGTTCTATGCGGCGGTTACAACACAGGCTGTCTCAGTTTTGGAATTGCATCTCATGGAACCGGTTCGCGTCCTCGAGAATGCTCGGTTTTTTGAACGAGTTTTGTTACTATTTATAATGCTTTCTTTAAGTTTTATGATGGAGAGATGTGAGAGGATTTTGAGTTATGCTTGTAAGGGGAGATTACTCTGGGTTTCGATCTGCTCTTAGATCAGTCCATTGGCTTCCTCTTGAGGTTTCTGTAAGTTCCCGAGAACGGAATCGTGATCTCGTGTTATTTATTCCATGTTAGATTTTCTTGTGACTTCGATGAGAGATGCGTCACTGTGTCATTGCCGTGCTTGTTTCATAGTGGCGTTGTGACGATGGTGGAGGTTGGTGGTGCAGTGGTGGCAGTTGATGGTGCCATGGTGGCTGAGTGGTGGCTAGGATTTGAGTGGTCCATTCACTGGGGTTTGTTGGTGAGAATAGATAGTTGCAATTCACGTGTCGCATGTTGGCTAGCGAATGCAGTGTTTGGGACATGTGGATATGTTGCCTATGGTGGGTCCAAAATGTTTTTTTTTTCTCGTGGAATTGCTGTTAATGTGCGCTCAACCATGAAAAGTCACATCAACTATATAAACAGCATGCGGAGGAAAAACATTCCCACGGTGTTGCCCATCAAGTAATCCTCGTTTCGAGTATGGTTCAAGCAAAGGTTTTTCTTCTTTGAAACATCACTTAACGTATTTAGTTCGTTTTATTTATTTTATAACGTTTTAATATTGTATGTGTGTCGATCTAAAGTTTGAAACGCATGTATCGATGAACAAATATATATTTTTTATAAATTTATCTGAAAATATTATTTATTATCTAAATTTTGTATTTTAATTTAATATATATTTCGAAAATGAAATGATGAATTTATGGAGGGAGTATGTTTTAACGTTTGTTCCTGTACTATGCCGTGGACAACACATCCCATTGCCGGGATACTTTTCTGTCGCGCGACTTCGTAGCATCTTTGTAAGTAAGCGAAATCAATGATCAATCATTTTCTATACTCGAGATTGTCTGTCGCTCTCTTGGTTTCTTGACTTCTAGCTGGAAAATTTTGGATCATTTGGTGCTCCGAGTTTTAAGGGTTCGCACATCAATTATAGGTGCTGGTTTTCCTCCAGCATCCTTCCAAATTATATTATATTATACTCTGTTATTATAGGAATAGGAAAATGAAGAGTGAGTTTCCAATTTTTCTTACCCTTTTCAATGTAATTATTGGCCTGTCATTTCCTTGAAAATGAGTGAAAAATATGCGATCACATGCACCGAATGAGAGAGAGTCGAAAACAAAAGCATTCAATGTATTTGTCATTTAAGTGAAAAGGAAAACAAAGAGGCATGCATACGTACACATCATTCTTTTTTCAATTCTTCCAATCTCCCACGAGTCACGCACCGAATCATCTTTTTTATTTGTTCAAGTATCTCCACCTGAAGGAATCGATCAGCTTTGTGTTCTTAATTGTCGACTTCGTTTCTTTATGTGTATCATTTTTTTTTTTTTGTCGAAGTTTTGGGATTAAAAGAGTTGATTAAAGTTGAATTTGTTGTTTTGAAGGTGTTGAATTTGAGTTTTTATAGTTCATTTATTTTGTTCCTTTATTGTTGCAGACGTTGGATTTGAGGTTTTGGAGTTCCATTTTGGTGTTCTTTCATTGATGCAGACGTCTAGTGGTGGGATAATAGTAGGAAACTGAAACAATAAAAATGCTGCTAAAATGCTGGTCTCAGTTGTCCTAAAAATGCTGCTTCTTGCGATGTGCTTTATGTAGACGAATGGTTTTGATTCGATTAGTTGAATGAATTGGGATAAGCATTGATGGACTTCGATTGGTTAAATGACTGATATGCGGTTTATTATAATGTGTGTTGGGATCTGTTGATCGAAGTTCAAATTCAGATTTTGGAAAGGGACTGGCAATGGGTTTGGATGATATTGGGTGTTTTTTTTTTTTTTTAAAAAAAAAAGAAGAAGATGAAATTGCATGTTTTTATTCAATTGGGCGTGTGTGAGTTTTAAATCTTGTGGGTTTCTCCTACTTTTTAAAAAACAATAGTACAAGGATTCCAAACAACCATGTATAGTTTGCAGGACTTGGAGGATGAAAAATGAGCACTTGGAAATCGTTTGAATAAATAATGTGTTGAAATTATTTTGCTTGGAAATGAAATCTACACTCATAGTTGTCGAATGGGTAGTGTAGAATATTCATGGAGTATCATGAGATTAGACCAACTTTTTGAGGGGAAATATTTTCAATTAAGTTAGGGCCTAAAAATACGTATATATTTTCAGTTGATTATTCATATTTTGTTTTATTGGGTATTCTTGGTTTTGATAGGTTGTTTGGATATTATATATAGAATTGTGCAGTATTTAGAATTTTCTTTATTTATAATTCATCGATCACATTTTATTTGTCTCATAACTATTACGTTAAATCCTCACATCAATTTTATGTTGTAAGTTAGATAATTAGGTTTAGATTGTCAAGTAACAATAACATATAAGAATACAATGTAATCAATAAAATGATGAAGCTTTGTAGACAATGGATTATTTATTCATAATTATAGGAATCCATAGTTTAAAAAGATGAAGCTATATATTGAATGTCCATAATTATCTTAAAACAAACTCTGTGTCTTCTCTACTTTAAATTAATTAATACTTCATTTGTAAGATTCATGTATATTAGTATGAGATTATTGGAAGGCTCTAATATTATTTTGCATGTTATGTATGTCATTATTAATTTCATCTTCATTAATTGATTATTTTTTCTCATTTTAAAATTCCCTATGATTTCAATAGTAAGTAGATTATATTATTACAGCTCATTTGATCTTTTATTGACCGAATTAATTTTATCGTATTAACAGTAAATATACATAAAAGAGCAACCATTGAAGAAAAGATGAAACAAATAGCAATGATGATTTGGAGTTGAACAAAAAAATTTGGAGACGCCGCTGTCCATAATGAGATCCTTGACGCAAATGATCGTCCTACGAAAAAAATGAAAAGATATAATGCTTTGAGAGAAACTACAATTTGGCAAAATATTTCTTTAACCATATCAGAAATAGAAATACCAAATAATTATATACAAATCGAATCACCAACTAATCAAACAATATATAATGAAATTTCTAAAAACATTGCTCAAAATCATATATGTGACGATTTAGGTGATCAATCATTTATATGTGAGTTTTGTGGAGCATTATTTTGATATGATGAAAGAGTTCAGAATAATTCAAAGAATAGATATATGTTGTCAAAATGGAGAAATCAATATACCATTACTTTAAAAAAGAAGACCCAAATTTTTGGACCAACATCTACATCATGAATATAATAGAGGCAATAAAAACTTTCAAGAAAACATTAGAGCATATAATAATATGTTTTCATTTATCTCATTTGGTGCAAATATACATAAACCAATTATAAAAAAAAATCCAGCTCCTTATATCTTCAAGAAGTGGCCAAGTCTATCATTTTATTGGATATTTGATTCCTATTGAAGGTCAAAAGTCTAAATTTGCACAATTATGTATCTATGACACTGAACATGAAATTGAAAATAGGATGGCAGCACTACAAACTAATGACGAACACTGTACTTTGGATACTAAAATTATTGAAGGAATAATTAAGATGTTAAATGGGATTAATAGATTAGTAAAGCTTTTTCGATCAATAGAAGAAAGATTAAAAGATGTTGCAGTAACTCGTATGAAACTTAAACTCCTAGGACAACGAAGTAACACAAGTTCACAATATTGTGTTCCTTCATCGAATGACATTGGTGGTTTAATAGTTGGTGATATTGAAGAATGAAATGAAGGAAGAGATATTATAATACAATTTAAAAATGACCAATTACAATTTTTATGCCATTGCAATATCCATTATTATTTCCTGATGGAGAAGATGACTTCAACATAAATATTAATCGAAATATAAGTCATAAAGAAAAGCGACCATCTAAGGATCGAGTATCAATGCTAGAATTTTATTGCTTTCAGCTACGAAATCAATTAAATCAAGGAAATACAATTTGCAGAAATGATTGTTTGTTTCAACAATATGTTGTTGATGTATATGTTGCTGTTGAAGAACTTAGGTTAGATTACATAAAACTTAATAACAAAGTTTAAGATCTGATGCTTATCAGGATATACATTATGCGATTGTTAGAGGAGATACCGATACTCAAGCTAATAGGAAAGAGAAAAATCTTACCATCATCTCACATTGAAAATACTAGATATATGATTCAAAATTACAAAGATGCTATGGTTATATATGTAGACCTTTTAGAAATCCAGATTTATTTATTATATTTATATGCAACCCTAAATGACCTAAGAACGAAATAGCATTATCGATAATTTCATATCAACAATCAGAAAATAGACCTGATTTAGTTGTAAAAATATTTAAAATAGAGTTAGATTCCTTAAGATCATACGTCAAATCTGAAATTATCTTCGGAAAATATAAATTTTAAGCAAAACTAATCCCAAAAAACTACATACAAAAACATATTTTTCAAAAAATATAATTTTAGGGGATCAAATCTTCTCCACACACGTATTCTCTCTCTAATTTCAATTTCATCTTCATCATCATTGTCTTTTCCATTTCATCTAACTTTAACTTTTTCTTAATGTCACCCAACTCAAATCAAACACATCTAAGAAATCATAAAAATTCGAATCATTCGAGATTGAAAACAAAATCTCTATGTACGTGTTTGTATGTTTGTGGATTGAGAAGTTAAGGTTTTGAGATTCGTGTTTGTGTGGTTATGGATTGAGAAGTTAAGGTTTTGAGATTCAATTTTATCGTGGATGGAATTGTCGTCTTTTTGGGATGTATTGATCCATCTTTTTATTTGAAAGTTATTTTGATTTTCAATCAGATAATTATATGAAGATGACTCTGTTTTTTGGAATCAATTATTTTTTTTGTATTGACGTACTCTTCTTTTATACAAACGTTTTGTTTTCGTTTTTTCTTCACGTCATTCATTTTTTTTCCCTCACCCCTTAAAGATATAAAATCAAATGAAATTTCAATTTCCTCTAATATTACTTTATTGATAACAGGTTAAAATGGTTTGTTATTTAAAGGATGAAACTGACGAATGTCGCACTCAAATCTTCGTTATGAATGGAGGATATAAAATTATATCGATGAATGGAGGATATATGGATTCATGTGACATACCACGTCCACTTAAAAACATTTTAGGAAGCTGGAAAATTTTTCAGTTGCAATTTTAAAGAAGAGGATCGGATACAAATTTGATTGTGATAAAAACTTTTGATAATGACAATTTGGCATCGACTGATAGACACAAAAGGTAAACGAATTTTATGATTATAATTGACAACACATGAATATTTTGCATAGTAATATTATTACCTACACATAAAAAAGAAGATGACAGGATGAACAACTATTTAGTTGAAGGCGAAACCTCAGGAAAGGAAAATATGAGCAGACAAGGGAAAACAAATATTTATTATTCTTTGGATATTTTATATTTATTAATTATTGTTATTTATAGCTAATATCAAATTGTCATTATGAAAACTACTACATAGCCCAACAACCTCATCTGAAAGTACAAGCAAAAAGATGATCTCGGATTGAAATCTCATGTGAAATGATAATGAGATATGTAGAATATCAATATTATATTGTATTTTTTTCACTTAATCATATGCTATTTGACCCGTAGGTATATCATCTTTTTATGATACTATTACATAATATACTACTACTTTATCATTCTGAAAAATTCTTTATAAATCTTCAAAGTTTAAGTAATGAAAACTACTCTTACCTTTAATCTTTAAACTTTAGGGTTTGTAGTAAAAATATTTATTGTACAATGCTTTTCTTTTAATGCATTAATTATGAAACTTAATCAAATTTATTATTTTTGTCAAATTTTTTTTAAAAGTTTTAATTCATATTGAATTTTAGTTTCATCATATGATGACAAATAATGTTATAAAAACTTAAATTCTATTACCTTTGTAGTCTTCTTTTCTTTAATTTTTGTATGTAATGCAGGAAGCTGGATCAACTACTTTGTGGTAAGGTGAATGATGGTTTTGATTTTCTTTCACATTTAGGCTTTTATAATGTGGAGGTTTGTTTAAAATGTGATGGTATGTGTTTGTTTGGAAGTTGAAGTGTTTTTTTTTTTAAATGTCCTTTATTGATTTTTCTTTGTGAGTTTTCAGGTAGTCGAACAAAAGGGGAAGAAAGGAGAAGGGTGTTTGATGGAATTAGTGTCTGTGACAGCGCACATTTAGATTTTGTTGTTTTGTAGTGAGTGCTTAAATGTAGGGTATTTTATTGTTGTTTTGTAAATGTCTGTGTATATAATATAAGTGATGCGCTACAATGTGTGTGTGATATAATATTTTTTTACCAAAGATTATAATGCCCACTTTGTTTTTTTTGGATTAAAATTAAATCAATAAAGATATTTTATTTTTATTATGTCAATTTTTATTATGATAAATATCAGAATGTTTTTAAGTTCAAATTAATTGTCAAAATCTCAACTTATTTAACTATTATTTTATTTTTATTGCTTCTTTTATAAAATATTTATTTATCTTTATATTCAATTTTTAAAAATAATACTAATCTTATCCTTGTGCAGAGCGGGTCTTACCCTGGTGTAAGCTTGAAGTGTTATGCAAATGGCACCGTCGTCGCCAGCGCTATCAACACAATGCTTCTGCTGTCGCTGTTAGCCTCGCTTGGATCGGGAAGGTCGGCGGCTATGTGCGGTGGTTGACGATGGTGACTATGGTGTAAAAGCAAAAGAAAAAGAGACTCCCATTTGATCACCTTTCTCATCCCAATTCCACCAAACACATCGAGGTGAGTGCGCGATTATGGTGCGTGGTGATCGGGTTAGGTAGAAGTGGGATTTGATTAATCCGGCCACGAGGGTAACAGTCGCCAGGCGGATCATCGTTGCTAAATCCGTCTGTGAGTGCCCGTCATATCGATGACAGACGCACGTACTCTAAATTCCTGCATAACCAGTCCTCGACCAAACGTGGAAAACGTGGAATCATCCCAAATGCCTACAAAATGACTGCCAGCGTCAAACAGACAAATTCTAGATTCTTCTATGATTCTATCAGCTGCGATCCCAAATGTTCACACATGATTCTATAATTCAACATCGAAATTATAAGATTCCATGTTATGACAGTTCTCTCGTATATGTGGTTCCAAGTTCTCCTACTCTCTGTACCGCAAGCATGCTTTGTCATCTGGAAATCGAAACCTGGTAATATATATGATCAGTTGTTCACACCCTCGCCAAGGTTTTAAAAATCTCCATTCAGTCGCTGTCGGTTAATATAAACCTCAGCAGGAGGCATCAGGGTGACCTGGGGGACGAAGGCGATCACATAAGGTGCTGGTTTTGTGATACTAGCTCGTTGTGTGACGTGTTCGGGTGATTGCTTTCGATCATGGAATAATATCCCTTAATCATGTGACGAGTCACTTTACAAGCTTGGTTGTAACAGTTGTTAGGTAATGGAGTTTAGTAGTATAACGATTGAATAATCATCGAGTATTTTTTAATACGTACTGTACAAGATTTTCATCCACGAAAGAAGAATTCCATCAGAAAGCCTACCTAAATCGCGTAACCAAAGTTACCTAATTTATATTGCCTAGAATAATAAAAAATTACCGATTCAAAAAAAAAAAAACGTGGTCAAATGCTCTTCGCAATCAAAGCCCCCATGGTTGACATGAAGAAAATGTTACTGCAAATAGTTCCTTATCCAGATATTGCCAGCAGTGCATTCGTGAACATTGAAGTGCTATTGTTAGCAGCAGCACTTTCTTCTTTGTGAACATTGAAATACTATTGTTTGTAGGACTTTCTTCTTTGTGAACATTGAAAGCGAAACTCGAACCCTTTTATATTCCTTTCCTTTCACATTTATTAAAACACTTTAATTCATATTTTTTTTTTCTTCTTATATTAATTGAAATATTTTAACTCGTTATAAAAAATTATGATGAGTCTTGAATTTATATAAATCTTGATAAAAAAAATATTTTTTAATAATAATGAGTTTTACTGTAAGATTTGATTTTTTATTTTTATGTTCGGTTATCGAAATAAAAAAGACTCCATTTTTTTAACTGATTAAATAAAAAACGTGTGATTAATACGAGAATGAGAGAACAAGGGTAAGAGGCCCGACATTGGCCCAGCAGCCCGGCCCTTTCAATAACTTTTCCTATTTAAATAAGTTGAGCATCATTCTCTTCCCGCTCACTCTAAACCAAACCTGCTGGTGGTAGCACCAGCTTCTAAGTATTGGCTTGAAAGTGGCTGCTAGGTGCCTTGATTAGTTTCCTGACTTCTTCCCAGTTGAATCTCTATCATTTGATACATTTAACTTGCCATAATCTCCACAGTCTCGAATCAATCGCAAGAAACAATGGAACAAAACAGCTCGTCGTTGATCCTAATATCCGCAGCTCCCTACTTTGTTTTGGTGTTAGCATTCCTCGTCCTTGTCGAACAATTCAAGTACCTGAAGAAGAAGTCCCTCGCGCCGGGACCCCAGATAGTACTTCCATTCATAGGCAATGTTGTTCCCCTGATCCGCCACCCCACGCGATTCTGGGAGCTCCAATCAGCCTACGCCGCCTCCTCCCCTCTAGGCATCTCCGTTAACTACATACTCGGCAGGTTTATTCTCTTCATCAGAGACACGGAGCTTAGCCACAAGGTCTTCACCAATGTCCGCCCTGACGCGTTTCACCTAATAGGCCACCCTTTTGGTAAGAGGCTTTTCGGTAATCACAACATGATCTACATGTTCGGGGACGAACACAGAGATCTTCGTCGTCAGATTGCGGTTAATTTCACCCCGAGGGCTGTTTCCACATACACCGTGATCCAACAGCGTATTATCAACAACCACATCGCCTCCTGGGTGAAGCTATCCTCCGCTACTGATGGCAATTTGAAGCCAAAGCTTCTCAAAATGCGGTTTCTCCTCCGGGACTTGAACCTCGAGACGTCTCAAACTGTCTTCGCGGGACCATATTTGAACCAGCAAGAGAGGGAGATATTCAGTGCCGACTACGCCCTCTTCAACATGGGCGTAATGAAGCTCCCTATTGACCTTCCCGGATTTGCATTCAGAAATACGAAGCTCGCAATCAGCCGGATGTTGGACACACTGACAGTATGCGCCGCAAGGAGCAAGGAGAGGATGGTCACGGGCGAGGAACCCAAATGTTTTATCGATTTCTGGATGCAGGATACGGTGAGGGAGGAGAAGGAGGCGGCGGAGAGAGGGGATCCCCAGCCTCCTCACTCTTCTAACCGTGAGATCGCTTGCCATATGTTCGATTTCCTATTTGCTGCACAAGACGCATCCACTGCCTCGCTCATTTGGGCAGTGACTCTGATCGAGCAGCACCCCGACGTGCTTGACAAAGTTCGGGCTGAAGTGTCAAGGATCTGGTTGCCGCGATCCAATGCCATGATCACCTTCGAACAGCTTCAGGAAATGAAGTATACTCATGCTGTGGCACGTGAGGTTTTGAGGTACCGGACCCCAGCCACTCTCGTCACCCACATTGCCGTGGTGGACTTCCCGTTGACGGAGAAATACACCATTCCTAAGGGCACGATCGTGTTCCCGTCTGTATTTGAGTCATCGTTCCAAGGATTCACGGACCCTGATCGATTTGATCCAGAGCGGTTTCTAGAAGGGAAGGAACCGGAACATGTGAATCGGAGGAATTTTATGGCCTTTGGTGCTGGCCCCCATCAGTGCCCCGGCCAAAGGTACGCGACCAATTACCTTGTCTTGTTCATCGCGATGTTTGTGTCGTTGGTCGACTTCAAGAGGCATGTTACGGATGCCTGCGATGATATAACCTATGTTCCGACAATCTGTCCACAAGATGGTTGCACGATGTATCTTAGCAAAAGATGCTCACAGGAACAGGAGTAAGGATGGAACGAACGAATTCTGAGTTGGTCACAGCAACATATATTGATTCAGTATTTCAGTCCCCAAGTTCAGTCAATTGATAGGATTGTGTGGGTTGTTGTTTTTATATTTCAGTTCACTCTAGCGGTCTCGCTGATGAAGTAGTAATAAATCGGCTGTAATAACAGTTCAATAAGAATCAATTCTTGTCTCTGGATTGAACCAAATAAACCATGTTTGGTACATTATCATGATGATATCACTGATGATATGGGCTAAAGCAAAAGGTATGCAAGATTATGTTCATACAACTCAACCATCCAAATTCTAATTCTAGTCATGAAAGACTGATATAAAAGATTTATACACCTGTTGGATATTCTAGAGTCAAATTTATACAGCAGTTTTGATCCAACATCCTAAGCATCAACCGGATTCGACGCTTCAAGTACTAAAAAAAAGTTATTGCAAGATTGAAAAAGGGCTCATGTTAAGCCCGGCAAGGCTTGGATTCATACAGGGATTGGTAGTACCGATCAAATTCAGAATGACATCCTACGGCTGTTGTCGCTGTGTTAAGTCTCTTCTTTCACTCCTGGCTTGCAGAACCAAAGCTCCTCATCCAACCACCTATACTCAGGCAACAGTCGTCCATACATATCGACAACTTCAAAATAAATAGGCCACGGCTGATCAGAACCATCCGAACTCTCCTGTGTCCCTTGGCTTCCAATATTTGCATCACTTCCCTCGCTTGCGTTCTCATTCACATGATCAAAACCCTTCACAGTCTCTACAATCATAGCATCACTAGCCTCCTCCACAACCGTAGAATCATCCACATCGAGACCGATCACCTCGTGCTTATGTTCATCGACTTCCAAACCCCAAGGAGCATCAACGACCATAGAGTCGGATTCTGATGCCTTTGAGGCATCCCCGGTCACCGAAACGTCATTACCACCAGTGGATAACTTCCCGAGCAACAAGTCGATCTCGAGACTCTTCTCGTTGTATGCATCGGCAGCCGCCTCAAATGTATCAAAAGTTCCCAACCACAAGCTTCTCTTCTTATAAAGATTAGTCGGAAGGTTGATCTGTGCGCACCACTTCCCTGATTTTCTCAAACTAACACCACGCTGTTGCTGCTTCTTCATCCCAAGGGCAGTAGCATCGCCACCATCGCTGCCACCAACAACACAGCGGCCATCATGGCCACGATCAACACAATCGCTGCCACCAGCTCCCGCTACACCAGCCCTAGTAGACCGCCTCTTGGCACGGTTCCTCCTATCCATGATCCTTTTGTGCTCCAGTTGCAACCGCAATCTATTCTTCTCATAGGCAGTGGCTGCCTCTTCAGCCGAGCAAAAGGTGCCCAAGTGGACCTGCCTCTTCTTCTTCCAATCCCAACACCTAGCACGCCACCTGCCATATTTCGCCTTCGAAACACCACGAGGCACACCCCTCCTCTTCTTCGAACCCCTGATCACATGATCGCTCCCATCCGTCGAAATCCGATCACAACTCTGATGTTCACGACTTATCTGTTTCATTGTATCAGAATGAGGAAACAAGATCTCCTTGATGAATCGCTTTCTGGGTCTTGTTATGTTGATCAATGGCGTTGCGTCGTCGTCGTCAGATGAAGAATCTGTCTTGTCAGGATCATTGCAGGTAACCCTGATTCTCTTCAACATTGTTGTTTCACAGTACCGATATGGAAATCTTGAGATGAGAGGAAGAAACCTTGAAAGGAGACCTAGGATTGACTCTGATGCAGGAAACTTATCTTTATTGGAGAAGTTGAGTAAAAGATTTAATTTGGAATAAAATCTGTTATAGGAGTAATTGATAGTAAATTGTTGTGAACTGAAGCGTTAATTGATTGGGATATTCATGTGATCTGGAATTTTAAAACGGTGGATTTTAAAATTTATTTTCACATAAACGTATAAATCTTCTGTTTATAAAATTTCATTGTGCTAGCCGACAGCCATCAAAAATAAAAAAACGCTACGGACCGTTAAGGTGGAATGCACAACCATTAAGATATAAATACAATATACCTAGAACAAAGCGCAGTTTGTTGTCTAGCGATGTGACCTTAGCCACGTTGACTGGTATTCGTGTTTTTTTTATTCGTGTCATTATACTGGAACGATTTGATTATGTGTAACAATAGAGATTAGTTTTTATCATTATTATAAAACAATTATATAATATAATATATTTTTATATGATAAAAACTGATAAAAGATGAACATTATCGAACCGGTGAAACTCATCAAAATTTACCCCAAACATAACAGTGTTGTAAGAAAGAATTATGAGAGGAGAGATTCGAAACTTACGCCGCCGACATTTACTCCCCAGTCACAAACTCTCCTTTCACCAAATCTCAATTGAAAATTACTTTCTTAAATATGTAGTAGTAAAAAAACAACAAACCCTAATCACCTGGGAAACCAGATAACTCAGAAAGGCGATTTGGGGTAGCGATTCCAACACCCATGACCCAGCAGCCTTCAGCCATGGCTGATTATTCCAATTCAGCCATGTGGGCTGCTCAATTTTGAGGGAAAAATGGTTCTTGAGGGGAAAACGATGATGGGTTTCGATTCAACTAATCAGAAACAGAATCAGATGCCATTTTGCGGGATCAAGAGGTCCGCTGATGATGTTGGTGTTTTTGATTCAAATGGTTTCATCGAGGGCAGTGATTTTGAGATCAAGAGGAAGCATCCTGGTGTTGGGCTTTAGAAAAAACGGCAACTGGAGTGTGGAAGTTAAGAGTTCCTGCTGCTGTTTCTTTGAAAAGAAAGTTGTATTTGGGAACTTATGATACTTTCAAAGAGGCTGCTGATGCCTTCAACTAGAAGAGGCTCGAGGTCTACTTGTTGAAGGGAAAAAGAATGAAGGTTGCCTCGGTTGATTCCGTGGTTGGCAAGGCTTCGCAGGCTTTTGCTGTCAATGGGCATGAGCGTTTGAACAGGGCTGTGAATGAGGGTGATGCAATGATTTGGGATAGTTGTGTGTCTAAGCATCATCTCAATGTGCATGAAAGAAAACTCTCTATTGAGAATGAGGCTCCGAAGAGTAATGAGAATGAGGGTGTAATTAGTTGTGTTGACATGGGCGCTTTGGAGGTTCAAGAAGCTAGTGATGAGGTTGTTGTGGTTGCTTCGACGGACTTGGATGTCGATGGGAATGAGTGTTGGAGGACTTATGATGGCAATGGAGAACAGGGAAAACCCGCTACAAGAGTTGAATGTGTTGATGGTAGTGATATCGGGATCAAGAAGAAGCACTTGGGTGTAAGAAGGAGAAAGCAACGGCAAGTGGAGTGTGGAGATAGTGTGGAGATCAGTGTTCCGGCTTCTATTTGTCCGAGGAAGAAGTTGTACCTAGGGACTTTCAATACTTTTGAGGAGGCTGCTGATGCATTTGACAAGAAGAGGCTCGAGGTCAACTTGTTGATAGGGAAAAGATTTAAGGTTACATCAGGCGATTCCGGGGTTGACAAGAGTTCGAAGGCTTCTGATTTCAATGGGCATCAGCACTTCAATAGTGGTACAAATCTGGGTAAGTAGTTGATGCAGGCAGAGAGTGATGCGATGGTTTCGGATATTTGTGAGGCTCAGGATCATGTTAATTTGCGTGACAGTGATTACTCTAATGAGAATGTGGCTTTAAAGGGTATTGAGAATGAGGGTGAGATCAATTGTGCCGACATGGGTGCTCTGGAGGTTCAAGATGCTAGTGATGCAGTTGTCGTGAATGCTTTGAAAGACTTGGATTTCGATAGGAGTGAATGTGAGGGGATTAATGTCGACGATGGCAAACCTGGAAGACCCGCTTTGTGAGGGGATTCTAAAGCATCGCGGTGTTAGGAAGAGAAAAAACGGCAACTGGAGTGTGGAGGTCAGTGCTCTGACTTCTATTTTTTGGAGGAAGAAGTTGTATCTAGGGATTTTTGATACATTTGAAGAGGCTGTTGATGCCTATAACAAGAAGAGGCTTGAGGTTCCTTCGGATGATTCCAAGGTTGGCAAGAGTAAGAAAGCTTTTGATGTCAATGGGCTTGATAGCCTGAATAGGGCAGCCAATGTTGGTGATTCCCGTCGATATCCCTGCATACATCCAACTATAAACGTGTCAGCAGATCACCGGCCTTATAAACTCGTAATGTAGTAGAAACCCTATCACGATTTTATCATAAGTTAAAGCAATATGAGACCAATTCTTAATTCATTATTCAATTTCTACAGTAGTACTTACAAAACTTTTGGAAGTTGCCTGTAGTTCCATTAATACATCAGCTGTTATGCTTTATTTTTAATTTATAACACAGACTTAAGTCACTTGACAAGAGAGAAACAAACATCAAAGACCTGAACAAACGAAGAATAAACTTCGGATCACCACAACACCCGCAACACCCTGGCATCACCATGATTCCAAATACTCAAACCAGGAACCCCACCAAATCGAGGGAGCTCCAGACATGCCATCTACAACCAGACATCAACATGAATTCGGACACTCAACACCATGGCCACCGCGTAGCATAAATCCAACACCATCCGGAAGGATCAACAAAAAAACCTACTTAATAATAAAAAGCAACGAAAAACTAGACACAGGAGAGCCTCGAACAATCTACATTCCAAACCAACATCCAGCAGACCCTCAAACAGGTGACTACCCTTTTCAACTCTGAATGGCTCTATAAAATACGATACAAGGTGTAAATAACATCATGAGAGGAATCCTACTTAACGAATAATATTTTAAAAAAATGAACTGAATGTCTAAAACTAATCTCGGTTAAGAAGATCCAATCAATGCCTACATTGAATATGTTAATAAGAGCTATTCTTTGTGGAATATATAAAACCCACATCAGACAGAGGAATTCATCACAATTGCACAAAGATCATGGACTTGTTATCTATTGACTTTGAATGATCCATCAGAGATTTAATATGATATCGAAACCTAACAGGCCAAATGGCCTAACCGTCGCGTCCAGGACCAATGACTCAAATAAACTTGAGCTATCCAATGCAAAAAGACATTCGCATAGGAGAGAAGTATTGAGAATATTAAACTCACATTACAGAGAACATCACAAACGAATATGGCAAAATTTATGACGACTGGAGTTTTGCCAAAATTGAACACATGTTTTAACAAATTTTGTTTTCCATTGCACAACAGTAAGATAAAAGTTCCTATGATGTACGACAAAGCTCAAACTATAATGGATATCACACAGTAAATTTTGAGAAAGTAGTAACCAAAGTGTGCCCAGACATGTACAAATAGTAAAATGGTTGCAATCATATCCGGATGGAGGGAGTATATTGCCTAAGGCATATTTGAAAGTAATTATAATTACCCCCTCATATTATTCACCAATGTTTAGCTTTGATAGCAGTAGCATCGAGACTACAGGACTTACTAGTGTAGGGTTGCAATGCTAACGATGCACGCATAGGATTATGAAACAAAGCGACAAGGGTTGGATCAAGTCTCTTGCCTAGATAGATATTCAAACATGGTCATAGAATAAACCAAGTAGCTATTCTCCTAGAGCCTAAGATGTCCTTACAAATACATCGAAAATTTATACATGTGATGTAAATATACTGATAAACATTAGTATGCTAGCATATGATTCGACAACTTATGATTTAAGAATGAAAAATAAAGGCTTTTGCTTCTTAGCACAAGCCTAATACTATTAGTAATCTCCAACCACAAACATGCTACCATCTATTTGTCAGACAGAGTGATGAAGATCCGTGCGGTGTCGTGTTTAGCCACAAGCATGCAACACATTCAGGCTGCAAATTATGTTTGGTTCAGTTTTTTTTTTTTTTTTTGGAGGAAAAAAGACACGCAAGTTATTTAGTTAAAAAGCTCCAGATAATTTGCGTATTGACTCATTAATAAACTCGCAGTAAAACGTTAGCAGTGCTGAAGAGTCAATAGAGTAGAAGTGGTCACATTCCTACAAAACTTGGCAAAAGAAGATTATATTCTTAAATCGACCACGAAATCTAATTTCCCCCTTTGGAGTCTACAAATTCAACGCCCTCATCGATGTTCATTTCCATCCTCCTATGTAACTAGGTCACGTTCTCAGAAGTGCAGGACCAGAAATAATTTGAAAATAAAAATAAAAATGAAAATGGACAAACGGATCCTTTAAATACCAGCTCCTATATAAGTTTCCCATATCATCTCAAGCAAACACAAACCTCGCAAACCATTCTGAGATCTAACTAAGCTTTTCTGGTTTCTCGCCTAATACGATCAAGGTCTTTTTTCACTCACTCGCCACACCATGTCACCAAAAGCTTTCTCATTCATCCTTGTTTTGATCACAACTTGCATCGTGGTGCAACCTCTTCATCTAGGCCCCGACAACCTCCTTCGACTATGGGAGACTCTCCAACTTAACTATGCCTACATCTTTCCTATTGGTTTGATAATCGTTATTCTTGCAACAGTCTACTGCATGTCAAGGCCACGAAAAGTGTACCTGGTGGACTATGCCTGCTACAAGCCTCCTCAGTCGTATGAGATGCCCTTGGCCACCTTTGTAGAGAAGAATAAGCCGTTTCTCGGAGACAACAAAGAAGCTGTAGAGTTTGTAAGGAAGGTTGTTGAGAGATCGGGCCTCGGCCAGAGGACCCATTTCCCTCCATGCTTTAATCGTATTCCAGCTAGGGCAACACTGGAGGACTGCCATGAGGAAGCACGGAACACGATGTTTGGCTCTTTGGACTCTCTGTTCAAGCAAACAGGACTAAGTCCCAAGGATGTAGACATTCTTGTCGTGAATTGCAGCATCTTTTGCCCGACACCTTCACTGTCTGCCACCATTGTTAACAAGTATAAGATGAGGAGTGACATCAAGAGCTTCAACTTGGGAGGTATGGGTTGCAGTGCTGGACTGATATCGATTGACCTAGCAAGGGATCTCCTCCAAGCTCATCCAAACTCAAACGCAGTCGTGGTTAGCATTGAGGTCATCTCATCATGCATGTACAGCGGCTCGGAGAGAGCGATGCTTCTTCCCAGTTGCCTCTTCCGTGTGGGTGGTGCCGCCATCTTCTTGTCCAATAAAAGGAAGGAAAAGAAGAGGGCCAAGTACAGCCTCATGCACCTAGTGAGAACCCACAAGGGAGCAGATGATCGTGCCTACAACTGCATCAAGCAGATGGAAGACTCTGAAGGCATAGTGGGTGTTTCACTCTCCAAAAATCTAACTGCAATTGCAGGAGATGCCCTCAAAACCAACATCACCAGCCTTGCACCACTGGTTCTCCCAGCATCAGAACAACTCAAGTTCGCCCTCGCATTCATTGGCAAGAAATTTATCAACCCAAAGTGGAAACCGTATGTGCCAGACTTCAAGAAGGCATTCGACCACTTCTGCATCCATGCCGGCGGGAGGGCAGTGATAAACGAGATGCAGAAAGCCCTGAAGCTAACAGATGAGCATGTTGAAGGTTCAAGGATGGCCCTGCATAGGTTTGGAAACACATCATCATCATGCCTATGGTATGTGCTAAGCTACAGCGAGGCCAAGGGCAGAATGAAGAAAGGGGATAGAGTTTGGCAGATTGGGTTAGGGAGCGGGTTCAAGTGCAACAGTGCAGTATGGAAATGCCTGAGGACCATCAAGACACCAGTCGACAGGCCATGGAACGACTGCATGGATAGTTACCCAGTTGATATTCCCCAATAACCTCCCTGGACTATTTACTTAATTCTTAGATCATTTTTTGTAGTTTTAATTCAAGTCCAATGATTTTTTATTTTTTTTGTGGAGTCCCCTTTGGCAGAGGAAAGGCAATTTCTAACTAGCCATATGTAACCGGATGCTAGATTTTTTGCAATTTACAACAGGAAGCATTAAGCTAACCAGTTATCTAATAAAGATAATAATGCTTGAAACATATATGACTATGTCTCTGAACTTGACAAATATCTCAAAAATATTCTACAGACTTCTAATCACAAAATGCCACCAGAGTCTCTAAATCTCCTCCTCTGTCATTCTTTTCAGCACTCGCAGAACAACAAACTGAAAATCTTCGACGAATCCAGGTTATTCATTTCAGTATTAGAATCACATCATTACGAGCTGAGCTAATCAAAGAAAATCAAATGTCAAATGGACCAGCATATCCAATAGAAAAATATATCAGACAAAACAATATATCAGGGATATAGGAGATATAAGTTGCTATCTCTATATAGAGAGCTGGGTAAATGCATTTATTTAAGTGATCATCTTGGAAAAACCTTGCCTTGCAACCTTTGGGTGTATGCCTTTCTAATTAGCCAAAGCTAATAACCATAAAGCTAATGGACATAATATACATGGATTCTTCCGGGTTAGAGAAATAACTGGTAACTGATATTTGAACTCCAACAGCATGAACGTGACTCAACTATTTTGTATTTTGCATGATAAATAACACTAAATCCCTTGATTCTTATTCATCTAACACTAGTTTTATTTTTCAATTGGTTAAGCATTATAATGCTTAAGGCAATTACTTGCTTAATCACCTTCTAATTGTCTAGTTGATTTACCAATAAAATCGTATTTACTTGATAGAGAGAATAGAATCTAGACCAGGACATTTTATGAATATCATTTATTTCATTTACTACAATCAAGATGGGTGTATATACTTGCATGATTCACATGATATTCGAGAGCTTCTTTTCCCTTAAATGACCCTAGAGATATTATGACCTTGCAATGAGTGAAATCTCCAACAAATAAGAATTCAGAGACCAAAAGATAAATCAGGAAACTCGTGTAACGGGATTTATGGATGAGGTATTATGTCATAGCATGTGGTCACAGTAGTCAATTACTGCAATCCCAATTCATTACCACAGTTTGACAGGAAGAGTTGAGCAGGAAATTTTCCAGAACAATGATAAGGTCTGAAGATCCACTATTAACAATGGACAGAGGCATCCAACTAGCAGCAAGTACTTATGGAGGTATAAACTGAATCAATTGAAAGGAGCAAATGAAGTGTGTCATGGACATTACGAGGAACAAGCTGATTCAAATGAGATCCCAACAAAAAGGTCATGGACATTACGAGGGTGTAATATCCAGGTTTGGTGAGGATGCTGCTGACGAAGGTCAAAATCTACACTAATCTGTAGTGAAGGGATGCACAAAGAAGTGGAAAAAGCAGTTAATACAGATGAAGAAAGGAACCCGACAAGGACTGGACAAATCATGTATGGAATCTACATTTGCAAATGGGAGTAACACAATCACAATGAATAAAATGATTGGCAAGTGGCAACTAAGAGTAGAGTACTTGAGCAAACGAACACACAGATGCTTTTGAATCTATAGTCTATTGTGTAAAATCAATGAAGATGGTGAGCGGCAGCAAAGCTCAACCCAATTCTATTCAAATGGAATGTCAGTAAATTTGTGGACCTGTCATAGACTCATATGTGCGAAACAAGGAGCCGAAACACAATACATGGTAGGCTGGTAGCCAGACAGATGTACAGGTAGTCTGGACCTGACCTACAGATTGGTTTACGGCAAATTCATTCTTATTGTTATGCTACTTCTCTTCTACTAATCTCACTCGTTGCATTTTGCCGAACTTTAAAAAGGGTTCGATGATAGTTTCCCCTTGAAAAATTTAACTAGATATGGTAGTTGTTAAGTGGAGGAGGGTGTAGTGTCTAAAAAATTTCTATAGCATCATAGTATCTTTCAAAGACATAGCAAGTATGGTTATTAGCAGTTAGTTTGATAGGCACTGGGTAAATAGCTACAAGCACTGAGACCAGGGCTGCAAGAAACTCTTCCAGATACACACTAGGACCAATAATGCTCCAAACACTAATCTATTTCATTTTTGTGAACTCTCCTCAAGGAAACAAAAACTAAGATCAATTATTATCATTCGACAGGATCGCACACACTATAATATAACTACCCTACTGATTTCTCAATCATCAAACAAGTAGTAAAACAACAAACTAGAACTCGTAAACAATCAGATCATACAGCGGCAGAAGATAGATCACAAGTAACAGTTCAAATTCCAAGACAAAAAAAAAACAATCAAAATGAAATCAACTCGATCATAACTCGTAAACGGCAAAGAAAACCTACTTGGAAGGAAAAAAAAAAAAAAGAGAGGAAGAAAACATACAGGATCAACGTGGACGAGGACAAATAGAACTTCGAATCTCCGTCAACCTTGTGCCTCGCCGGGATTGCGACATCCGTGTCGCATCGACGGCGAGTGCCAGAGGAACCACGGCACCGGCCGTTCGTAGTTTCCCATGGAATGCAATGTGAAACCCGGTGAGCCGTGTGGCTTGCGGGCTGTTGTTGAATGGGCCGAACCCGGCCCAATCTTATGGTGCGGTTAAAATCTTTCTCCGCAAAGACCTGCTCTGTTGTTAAATATTTTGGTTTTGAGTGTTTTTTTTTTTTTTAAGAGAATGAAAAACGTATATATATTTTTATTCGTGAGTTCAAAAGGAAAGAAAAAACGATAAAAAATAATAATAATATTTTTTAGATTTTTTTTTACAAAAATAAAGAGAATTAAAAGAAATAAAAAAACATGAGTTCCAACTTATGAGGTCGAAAACACGAAAAAAGGGTACATTATTTTCCACATCCGGCGGTGGAGAGACGATCGAAGCTTTGTGTTGTGTTGCAGTGGAAGCATCAGCCCGAGGCCGGCCGCCCATTTCAGGCAAGAATGAAGTTGATTCCTTTCTCTCCTTTCCCGTCCCTTTTCTCCATCGCCGCCCATTTCAGTGCGAATTTTTGTCTCGTTGGTTTTAGGTTTAGAAATATGGAGTTCAAACCTAATGTCATGATTGGACTAAATAGCCACTTTTGATCAACTAGTTTAGTTCTATTGGTGGTTTGTTATAGCTGAATGTTTCTTAGAGGATTAACTGTGACCGCTACACGCACTAGAAATCACTTGTATGATAAGCGTGGTTTTGAAAAGAGGGTTAAGCGCTTGAAACTTCAGAGGCTGAGGGTGAATGTGAATAGTGTACGAAAATTGTTCACGTTCTTTAAATATCATTTGATCTGTTAACATCTGCTGATCTTATGTAGTACTAGTACTTTACATGGTTCTTGTCATGCTGGCTAAAGACAGGAAGTGCAGCTCCTTGAGATTGCCTTGTATTTTGTATATGCACTTTTTTCTTTTCTTTTTCTTTTTTTTTTTTTTGTTGAAAAAATATGCACTTTTTTTTATTTGCAAATGAATTGGACGAAATCTTTTCCCAGATTTATCCAGACCGTTAATTGGGTGAAATTTATTTGGCTATTCCCCGAGCATTGGGAGTTCTTGAACTGTCTTTTGACTGATCTAGTATGCCATTTTGCCTCCTACCCCATTTATTTCATGTCATCTTTTGACAACTTTATGCAGGTTGTTTTTCATGGATAGTATCGTGGATGCTCTAAACAATGCGTATCAAGAGTTTCTTGGTGCTGCAGCCAGTGTGCTTGAAGCTAAAAAAGCATCCGGAGGACATAAAAGTGCAGTAACTGATGCTGCGTTGGAGACCTTCAAGCAGCGGTGGGAGTTGTTTAGAGTGGCATGTGATCAAGCAGAGGAGTTTGTGGACTCTATCAAGCAGAGGATAGGATCGGAATGTTTGGTCGATGAGGCAACTGGATCAATGGCTGGAAGGCTTGGACAGACTGCCCCTCCTGGTCTTCCTCCTATCAGTGCTGTGCGTTTGGAGCAAATGAGTAAAGCCGTGAGATGGCTTGTTATTGAACTGCAGCAGGGTTCAGGAGCCTCTGGTGGTTCATCTCATCCCAACTCAACTGCTCCATTTGATGCTAGGTTCTCAGATGATGCAGCCCAGTAGGTATGTCCCTTTGCAAAACTTGCTTTGTTGATACTTTGTTTTATAATTCCAAATCTGATTTCTCAGATATTGAGTACTTATGCATAGCCATGTTCTTGAGATATACATTCAGCATACTGGATATGACATGACCTGAATTCTCTGAGTTTGAGCAAAGTAGTCTCAACCTCCTGTAGTGTAGAAATTACTAATCAATCCAATTGTTTTGTGTTCAAAATGATTTATTGAAATTCATTAGTGAAATATGTCTAACCTATTTATCTTTAAGTGATTGATACATTAAACTTGTGAAATTTGAACTATGCATAGAATATCACTAAATGATTGTTGAAAAAGTTTATAAAATATTTCTTTGTGCTATACACAAATTGTTAAAACATTAAATCCTTGTTTATGTAACTCTTGTAGAGTGTTCTTTGTGTTGAATATGAGTGTTATATTGTGTTTTTTGGTGCTTTAACATTCAAGATCCAAAATAAAGAACACCTTCAATTAAAAAAAAAAAAAGGATCCAAAATAAAGAGTGAATTATTAATCATGGTGCAAATATTTTAAACCCACACATTAACCATTTGAAGCTCATAACTATTAAATACCCATTAGGCTCAAATGACCAACAAAAAACACCCATAATACTCAAATTATATGTTGTAATTGATTGATTGGATGTGTAGCCTTCCTTTTTGGTACCTTTTTTGTACTCCTTCCGTCCAAATTTACATGCAATATTTTTACTTTAATTTTTTAGATGTCGTAATTTACTTAGTAATATTTTCTCTGTTAATAAAATTTTAATTTAAATAATCAAATCAATCATATTTTGTTACAGTACATTCACTATCTATTCTCATCAAATTCATCAAATACACGTAAAATCTTTTGTCGGGAAAAATGATTGCATGTAAATTAGAACGTAGGGAGTATGAAATATTTACGCTAATAGTTTATGTGAAATTACTGTGGATGACAGGAATCCTGTGTTCCTGCGGTAATCATGTCTGTTTTCTTCATTTGAGTAGGACGAAGCGGTGATTCACAATTTCGCATAGAGGAAGCAATCGGTGTCTTTTGGACAATGGTGGATGCCGCTGATATAATCTTTTTTCTATTTAAACATCAGCACATATTTTGCTAGCCATCGCTGATGAATTCCATTTGGTTTGAAATATGTATGCTGCTCAGAGTAGAGCGCTGAAGATGGAGGAATCTGTAAAAGCAATTTTCGTGTATAATGTTGTGTTTCTTCCTCTTTGAACTTGACTTCCAAGGTTCCTTGATGTAAGCATACCCTCCTGTATTGTATATTGTCTTGATTTTATCATGTGTGCAAATTCTTTAACTTCTTCTTGTTTTGTGCTTTGGTTCCTACGCGTAATTGTTCTCGAGTATTTTCGTTGCTACCATTGGTTATGATTTCAATAGCAGACTTCGAAGGGAATAACCATGGAAGTGCTATTGCAAATCATAAAGGAAAGAGACTAGGTGAGCATCATGAGACAATTTTGGAAGGGTTATTTGGAGACGCAGAGAATTTTCAGAACTGCTAATCAGAGAGCGTCGTGACATAGGTAACACCGCTAATCAGAAAGAATTGTAGAGAAGCGCACCTAAAAATTATACAAATGAACACCTGATTCAACCCACAATTCTATTTCCTATAAGATTAAGCGATTCTACAATTATACTTGTACAAAGTGGCAATCTTAATTCTGTCCAGTAGAACACGTAAACCAAGTCACAATCCAAGAGGATGCCTCCTGCTGCATTTAACGCTCTCTGGAACAAGCATTACTACTTCTTCAATCTTCATACAATTTTTAGTAGAGATGCTGACTACACTTCTACCAATACTATTCCTAAATAGTTAAAACGATAAGGATACTAGTTTCCTCAGATGACTACCAAAAATACACTGGTATCCTCACCAGGACAGTAACGTCGCAAGTTCCAGACTATGCACGTCCCGTCATTCCAATAATCGAGCTAACATGATTTGCTTTCTTAGAAGCTTGAGTGCTTGCTGTAGCCTTGATAAAATGCATGTAATAATAGACATTGAGCACCATTGTGGCGACCACAAACACTGGTCCTGTAATAAAAATGCCCTTTCAGCATGAGAAGTTCTGTGCATGAATCATGCTCCTATACTTGGAATGGTATGCGTTCTTGGTCGCCCCTGCAATTAGACATGTCTCTGCTATGAGAAATGTTGCCCTGCAGATACAAGGTTGCAAATCATTTAGTTCAGTTCAACACACACAAAGAAACAAGAAACAATGCGATATTAGAGCTTTTGGTTAAATTATGAGTGGGAGAACTATGCAGTTGGTACTAAAAGCAAATACTTCATCATGCTGAATACTGTCATCTCTTTGTATCTAGATCAGGACACTGAGCTTCCCTCACGAGCAGGAAATTGTCATCTGTAGCCATTACAACATCTAAGTTTAGATGCTTAAATTAAGTCCTGGGTGAGGAAAAGCTTAGACATAAGCATAATGATGTATTCCTTGTTGGTTTAGGATCTTGATGTGGTGTGTTTGAGGCAATTGATTTGTGGGAAAAAAAAACCTTCCCGTTTTCTGATTTATGTTTTATTGCTCTTGTCGAGGTACATTTCTAAGCATACAAATCTATGCTATATATAGGAAAACAAATTCTATGCGTTGCCTAACAAACACGTTTTTTTTCCTTGGCCGGTGGAGATGAACAGTGGCCGGCGTTACTGTACAAACGTTTTTCTTGCTTTCCTTTGTCAAAATTATATCTAACATTCCTGTTGTACCAATGCAAGGAGCAAACGACGAAGAAGAAGAAAAGAGAAAGGAACAAATTATATCAGAACCCCTTCCCCTCCCCTCCCCCCGCGGGGAAAAAAGAGAGTGACACTCAAGGTTGCATTTGTGAGTTCAGCAAGACATGGAAGGAGATGGATGGAGATTGGAGAGGTGGCGGAGGGTCATGGGAGCTGATAATGAGCTCAAGCAACTAACTAGCTCAATCAAGAAAGCCTAAAACAGTATCAGTACTGTTTAGAAGACAGGAAGCGAGGAAGGAGCAAAGAGTCGAAGTCACACATCAAGATGAATAAATCAAGAAGCAGCAAACAATGAATTTCTCATCATGAAGAGAAAAAATAAATTATCTTCCACGCACGATCACCGTCAGGCAACAAAGAGGTCTCCCGAAACACATGCACCTTATCACTCCCATTAGAAGCGACTCACTTGAGAGAGGAAACAAGAATGCACCTGCCCCATATCCGGTGGCAACATCGGAGCTGTAAACACAATAGGTCAAATTGGTTCTTTCATCCATAACTATATTACCCTGCCAAAAACCTATGCAGATAATACTAGGGTGGAATTATTCTTCTTGTGCATAGCCATTCATGAGAAACTAAAATATGGTATCTTCCTAGGTGTTACACTAAAACCCAAAGCCATTCAGCATTCGATACACCAAAAAATTTGAGCTCAACAGGGCATATCTCTACTTCAGAAATTTTATAAGACTTGTGAAAATTAAAGAACATATACATTACAGCCAAGCAAGCAAAACAAGGGAGGTTTTCATATCTAGCTACAGATATTACAACAGATTGCACTCCTAATGCAAATATCTCGCGCTTCCAATGCAAAAACAGTGCAAGAATACATCTATATCTCATCGAATAATAACAATAAAAGCAGGACTTACAAGTTTCAAATACTAATACTCATCTGACATGAAAACCCAAACCACATGGCTTCAAATTTTATGGCCTCAGTAATAAAATGCTTTTACTATATTTACATTGTAAAAACATGAGGTTTACTTTTAAAATCATGACAATAAAAGAAAAGATCTATGATCTATTTATGGCAGTAAGATTTACCCAAACTTCGACGTGTGTTTAATATCTCTAACATACATCAACATCAGAACTAACAGTGAAATTGGCACACACAAACACAAACATATACTACTAGTAGATGTTGCGAGCATTTCAGAGGAAAACCGTTGGGTTGAAACATTACACCTAAGATATCTAGTTTGGAATACCAAGGTACTGTAGCTTAATATTTATAGAAGATTAGACTTACAATAATATGGTATTTTTATATAATCAAAATACATACTATCTACCGAACACAAATCTTAACGAATATTGAAAAACTTATATTTAAGGATATATTATTAATTATAATATTCATCAACGATAGAATCATAGATGCGCGAACTTTATAAATTAGCTACTGCACTCAATCAAGACTCACAAAGTCTGTGATCCAAAGTCCCAACCAGCTAGCAGTAGAAATACTTATCGTAGTGTAAGCTGGCCGAAATCACTCGAAGGCACAATACTGAACAGGAAGACGAAGCACGGGCAAGTAAACTCAAGAATTAGGAATACAAAGACCCAAAAAAACAACTATAAATAGATCTATGAATACAAAGACCACCCCAAGTAAATTTTGGGGGTTGTGAATCCACCCAAGGCAATTGGGGAAAGAATCACAATATATGTGAAAAAAGAAGAAGAAATAATGCATGAATGAAAGTATATATATATAATTACACAAAATTTTTAGATGGCAAACCATGCTGATGACAAACGACATGACAGGGGTATCGAAATTTTTTTATAAAAAAATTTAAAAGATAATCAGATAATTGAGTTTTACTTAAACTAAAATAATAATAATTCAATTGATTTCTTCGCCTTTGATAACAATTTGAAAGTTGTAGATTGAATCTAAAAAAATCAAACTTAATTAAAATTTTAGATCCAAATTTCAAAATATTATTCCCATTAGAAAAAAAACTTGTACTCATAGAAAAACAACATATCTTTGTACCCAAAAAAAAACTTAAAAATCTTTTTATAATACTAACTGACACTAATGTAGAAATTTTTAACAATTATATCTTGGATAATTTTTTAAACCATTACAAGCAACACTATTTTTGTATAAGAGCTTACACTAAACAAATAGTGACAAAGAAGCACGTAAACGCCTGAAAGATTAAGATCACTGGTTTTTATAAAAAAAAACCTTGATAACACCATCATATATGCGAGAATGACAAAATTTCTCTAGTTGGAAACATTCTAAAGCTAGGAACTACAGGTAATTTATCTAATGGTTCAATTCAATGTTTGATGGAAGCTGGAGCCGTAGGAATCTGATTAACGTTTCTCAAATCCCAGATATCAAAATCCCAGCAGACTTCTTCACCATCCATACACAGAGCCTGATGATCTTCACCCATGAAGTCCAAATCCCAAGCCGGAAACCACATCGTCCCCCACGACATCTGCTCGTCCACGACCAACCCGCCACCGTCGCCTGCCATCCACGGGCACATCTCATACCAACCTGACGCCGCAGTGCCCACCATTCCACCGCCACCACTCACCTGAGATTTCTGCTTCTCATTGGACTTGATGGTTTTCTTCTGATCATCATCGAAGCTTGCCACTGCATCATGGACCTCCTTGGAAGTTACTGGCTCGACGACATCATTTGGTCGTTTCATTTTTCTTTTTTTATCGAGACTTAACAGTTACGATATCAGATAACAGTTTCAACTGATCGAGATACATATACATAGAGAGAAATGAGACGTTGAGAATCAACAACCCCTCAAAAATGATAGGGACTGGCGGCCACCACCGTTCGTGTAACGGTAACGTGAGGCCGCCACAAGATAAAAGCAAAAGATAGGAGAAAGAGAGATTGGTTCGATTGTGTTAGCTGGATATTTATAGCAAAAAAACAGCGCTTTTGGGACCATTTCTATTTGACCCCAAAATTAAAAGTTGTAGGGTAGAGTTGTTCCTGTTTGCCATGATCATCTAGTATCAATTCAAGCACAATTTTAATGATGTTAATTCAATGACTTGTTCTTCTTCTTTGATATAGCGAGTATCTGACAATATCTTTAACTAGAAGCTCTAGGAAAAATAACCTTAGAGAGAGCATTACAAGAATCTCCCAAATGATTGATGATCTAGAGTGAGTACTCATTTTTAATTTTTCTTGATAAAGAAAAAATGGGGAGATATAATCAAGGATAACATTACAAAGAATACAAACCCGAAATGGAAATTATGTCTCTTGCGTTACGTGAACGGACAGAGTCATGCAATCGCCGCGACGCGATCACCCCTGCCTCACAACCATACGCACCTAGGCAGAGGCCCTTGAATGTTTTCTTTCCATGTTCTGCTCTCGCAATATCGTTTCCTTTACATTTGATCATGGCAGGTGTTCGATACTCATTTTTAAGAACATAAAACTTGCATCGTTTAAGGAGATTCGCCGCAAGGACATATAAATATCTTACGTTAATTATGCCGTGACATTCCTAAGATCGAACATCTTGGGAATTAATTTAAGTGGCTCTTCTACGGCGGAGGGGTTCAATGAATGATGACCCTTGATTTCTTCATTGTTGTCTTCTTTGGGAGACGAAAAGTTCAACCAAAAATGACATGCTGGTCGGGAGCAAGTTGGAGATCTCGTGAATGATGACGACCTTTGATTTTATTGGAAAAAGAATATCACCAAAAATTTAGACTAGTCATGAATTTTGGTCCAAAACCTAGTCTGTCGGCATGACCGACTAAGTATTTTCTTTGGAAACTTACTCTAAAACATTATAGAGCCCCATCATATATATATATATATATATATAGCAGGTTATCTGCCGCATCAAAGATCTGTTTGACCACATTAGCCGCCAATCTCAATATGCTTACGGTTTATTTGTAATCGGTTCTATTTTTAGTTTTCTATATTTTCGTTTCATCGACTAATAAAAAAATGTTATTTGTTTTTTATTTATATTTCTAAATAATTGAATGAAACAAAAAATAATACAAAATCAAAAGAAATTTTTTTTGTTTCATCTCAGTACTTTGTTCAAGGTCTACTTTTCAAAATACTCTCTACGTCTTACGAAAATTATAACATTTTGATATGGATAAAAAATTTATATGTATATTGAATTAATATTGAATAATACTAAATAGTAGGTTTTACAGTATCGTTGTGCGAGGAGCTAAATAGTAGGATTTATTGTACAATAAATCCTACTAAAACAAGTATTGTAATTTTTATATGACATTCAAATAAAACAAAATTTTCATAAGACGGAGAGAGTACTACTTTCTTCGTTCTATTTTAATCGGAACGTTTCGATTCGATATGAATTTTTATGTGTATTGAATTTTATGAATTTTGATGAAGAAAAAATATATAATGGAGAGTACAATAGCAGGCGATGGAAGAGTTTGTGGGTATACCGTAACAGATGAGATTGATTTGATTTTTTTTACGCTAAAAATTATTAGAAAAGGAAATATTTCATTTATTTTGGGATAACCAAAAAAGAAAAAATATTTCGAATAATATGAGATGGATGAAGTTTGGGATTTCTATTTTATCATTTTAAACCAGCTTTTGCTGACGGATTCACCATCACAAAATAGTTACGTACTCAACAGGATCAATAACTTACCATGTGGAGTGGGGATGATCCTCAAAATATTGATTGTTTTTTAAAAGAAAATCCGGAAGGATTTTTATTTGATCAATTGAATATCCCGTAAATTCGAAATATCTTTTAAATCAACTTTCGCTGACGGATTCATCACCATAAAGTAGCTCACCCGAGATATTGATTGTTGTATTCTGATAACACATGAAACTGAAACTGATATCATTTTTTCTGGTTTTTCTGCCTTCCTCTTTCCCTAACAAAAATGAATACCAAGTTCAACCTTTTTTTTTAAAAAAAAAATAAAAAAAAAATCAAATATTTCTATTTCATAACACTAAATAAAATTAAAAATAAAATCATCAAAAATACCAAAAAAGCCCTGAGCTTCTATCGAACGTGATTCGTAAAGTGCGTGGATTTGGCGATCGGCGGGCCGATATCAACATATCATCATGAATAAGGTTTAACCATTGTCTTTTTTGCGCCTCGGCCCACTGATTAAGGGGCCGTGATTCCGTAGAAGAAACTACCTTTTTTTTAAGGTAAAAAACGACCTTTTCTAAATAATCTTTCCGTTTCAACTTATATATGGTTCAATCAAAATATATAAATTAAAAATCTTAATAAAATATAAAAAATTATAATTTTTTTTATTAATGATAAGTTGTTTCATGATTTTTGTACATTCACTTAAACCATCATTGATATTAAAAAATAATAAATATATGCATTAAATTAACAAAAAAAACTGTAATTTTCACCTAAAATTATCTTTATATATTTTTTTTAAAATTCTATTTCAATTATCAAACAACAAATAAAGTGAAACGAAGGAGTACCATCAAAGTATTAGTATCAGGATTGGGGACAAATGATATCGCAAATTAGTCGCAACGAAATACATCCTGCCCACAAACTCGTCCAAAGTGATTTTAATTCGAGATCAATTTGCGAGAATCGAAACATTCGCAATAGGTAACTGGTAATCTACAGCAGCTTTGTAGAACAGTTCGAATCAAAACATGTTAGGAATGGATAAAGATAGCTTTGTAGAAGAGTTCGAGTCGAATCAAAACATGTTAGGATAACGATGGTTTATCTCTAGCAGATCTCCAGGTTATTGAATTGCTTTAGATAATTTCACTGTTCATTATTCACCGCAGAGATGCCAATGTTTCCACAAATAACAGTTACCATAAAGCTAGACGGGGAACTTACCCACTCCACTTAGCAACAGTCTAACCCTCCGAGGAAAAGATCAAATGTTTCAAAATTAGCAAATATTTAACTATCGAATTTTCGGATCTCATTTTAAAATGATTATGATTAGTCAGGAGAACCGACACTCTGACTAATCAGGCTAACCCGCTTTATAAAGCTCAGACGAAATAGCAGTACTATTTTTATATGCAGAATTTGTTTCCAACAACAAAATCCTGAAATCCCGTGTCAGCACTGAACTTGCTGATCTTCTGCTGATTTATGTACATCGAAAGTTGAAACGTCTACTCCACAATTTCGATTTTTAAAATGGATCAAACAATACAAAAACAAAATTCATCACGGTGGGCTGGTGTGGATTATATCATCCGAACTGGTTGGTCAGTGGTTCACATGGAATGCCTCATCCTCTCCCAAGTTCACAATACCTATCATCTAATAGACTTTTTTCAAAAAAAAATCGAAATACTTATCTAAAGAGACTTAATCTCATCGCTTCACATTGAACACTGAACCTGGGATCAAGATTGCGAAATATATAATACTATTCACATTAAATAGTCCAATTTTGATTCATAAAGCAGATTCACGGTATCAAGATGATCACATAACCTGGGATCCAATTCTGTGACAGAAATATCTACCACAATGCATATACACAACGCAAAAAAAGATGAAACAATGAGGAACAACATTAGAACTAGTAGAAAGATCACGCATATATACAATAAGGATTCAAAATATGTCGAAGCAACTTTTATACAAATTTCTCATCGGAATGCCGGTAACTAACATAACCCAAAACGGAACACTACTAATTAACAAAAGCTTCCCGATCCCTTCTGTATTCACTTTTATCGGCCGATATCAAAACATATGACGAGCCAACTCCCTACCTACCAATTCCATCATCTCACACTTTTCCTACACCCTTGGTAAACCTACCACAACTCCCTCACAATGATCAAATCTGATTTAAATTTCTCCCTACAAATTTATTTACTTGGGAAACCAACTACAAAGACTTGCCCAAACTCGATCTCATCTCGATTAACATGGACCGACATTTTTTAACATATATACATAATCAAGAAGGAAAGTTTCACTCACAAGTTCTATTCCGAGCAAAACATCGAAAACTTCTTCGTCCCGTCCTCTCCCGCTGCTATTGTGTTCTGGTTGTCGTCGTCATCGTCTTAAAAATCTCGCACCCATCGATGATCTCTATGTACTGTGTGAAGGTTCTAAGCCAGGGCAGGGATGCGGCAGTTCCTGCTATCCCTGTCCAGGCAATCAAACCCCTCGACCCTCACTGCCGGTTTGGTACCAAAATTTGCCCGAACACATCCTCCTATCCTTGCAGAGGAGGATGTGGGCGAGGAGGCCGTGCCAGAGGAGCCTGTCATCGGCTGAGGCAGTGGGATACAGGGAACTTGGGTATGGAGCTTGAGATCTCGGAAACGGGCATCCTGAATTAGAGGGTTAGATACTCTACTCGGCGGTGACCCACAGAAAAATGGGGGCGACGAGGCTACTTGGTTCTCGCTTGATCTCTCGACACCGTTACCACAACCACCACCCTGTGATACATTACCACTAATGTTAGGAGAAATAATCGTGGCTGCAAAGGCCACTGTTGCCGACAACTCAGAGCTTGTACGATATGAGGATGACATGATCACGACAACTTGCAACACATGTTGGTGAGATCATAAATTCATTGCTGCAACAAATGAATAATACTACTAGAATAGGAATGGTCCACACTCCACATAGCATATGCACCTAACAGTTTCATTTTACAGCAAAACTGCAATCTCGATGTCAACTACTCGCAAATAATTATGAAACGGCAAGAAATTCTCAAGACTTCAATATTGTTGAGAACATCTTCTACTATGATGCAGCTTTTCATGATCGACCCGGACCCGATTTCCGTCTTGAATCAAAGCATATATTGGCAAAAATTCAATGAAACGGAAACTCTATGACCAAAAATACAAAGTCGAAAGTTCTGAGTGATACTGCTTCTGGAGGTGGTTGAAAACTTTTATGATAAGATCATACAGCAGTGGACTAGGCCATCTCAATCGAACCATAGGACGTGATATTTGACCAACTCAACTTTAGAAATAGTTATGCATTATCAACTATCCATTTAAGTTTCTTATTTAAAACAAATAACTCATCAAATTATTCCGGCGAGACATAACAAAGGTCAATAGATAAGTACGTATAACAGTTTGACTTGATTAAAACCGTAAGGACTTTTGTGTATCTTAGTACCGTATACAATAAATTCAACACCTTTTTATCTAATTTAAACATCGGAAAAAATAGGACAAGTTACAAATATCGAGAAAGAATTATATATGGAACAGTGAATTCACCTTGGAGAGGATGATGTCCAACAGCTCACCACCAGCCTTTGAATCAGGAATTTCAGCTGCCTGGTTGCTGCCAAAACACAAAAACAGCAGAATAATTCAAATTGAAATAACTGCCCGAGACCAAGCAAAACCAGATCTGTTAAGAAAAAAAAAGATCGTATCCTTAAAAAAGTTCAAATAAATAATTAATTAATTGCAGATAAAAATTACCTGCGATAATTGGAACGAGGCCTGGCGTGGTGATCCATGGCAGTGGTTGCAATAGCAAAACGGCGAGGTTTCGGACAAACGACGCACTGTTTTCGCACACCACTCGCACCTCCGAACAGCACGGTGGCGGTCCTCCTCTCTTCGGCGGAGACGACGGCGTTTTGTTGAATCGCACAGTGATTCATCTTTTTTTAGTTTTTTTTTTTGGTTTTCGAAATTGAAAAGTTAGAAGATTAGATCTCTTTATATACACTCGAAGTTATGCCTGCAGATCACAGAAACAAACAAGATAGTGTTACGATTTCAAAGTGAATTAACGGATAAATATTAGGTGTAGCGTTAGACGCGAGAATTTCGGGTTCGTTGAAAGAAAGTTGACGTTTGCCTTGTATTTCAACGTGTCGACACAGATCCACCGCAAAAAACACAGTAGCGAGAATTTTACGCTGTTGAGAATTTGAAATACGGTGAAACGTGGAATTCTTTGAGAGGTGATTTGAAATCCGAACCAGATCGAGTCAGATCTGAAACATAAAAGTCAAAAGTCGCCAGCCGAAAACTTCAAAATCCTGCTAAAAAACTTTTAACATTTCTTATTAAAAAAATTGAAATCATCTCAGGAGTAACACAGAGCACATACTAAACTTGTATTCAATCTTGACGACATGAAGTGTAAAAGACAAATATAGTTTCATCAGATAAGATAGAATCAAATCGAGAACTAGAGTTCGATTGTGTTTGATGTGAAACGAATTTCAACTTTAATTAAAAAAAAAAGGAAGATCAGATCCGATCTGCGGCTTGAGTATCAAACCAAGAGAGCTCCAAAAAAGGACAGCGAGCAACAGCGAGATCAAGAGAGAGAGAGAGAGAGAGAGAGTGTATACCTAGCAGCAGCGGCTAGTCATCAACGAAGGAGACCACGCCGAGCAAAACAGAGGAGCGAATTATTCGAATTATATTGACAGAAGAGGAAACGTGTGGAGGTGGGCGAAGAAGTAGATGAGAGAAAAGTGAAACAGAGACGGGAAGAGGTTCGTGCGATGTAGCTTCGTTGAATTTTATACACGGCGACGACGCATCATAAACGCTGCGTTTCTTTATTTTATTCTATATTTTGTTTGTTTGTTTTTTTCCTTACAAGGGAATGAAACGGGGTAGGATATTTGAAAAAAGAAATTAATGGGAAAGTGAATATTGAGAGGAGGCACTGGGTTGACTGAATGGATTCAACTTGGACCGGTGATGAGAGGTGAGCGAATAGGGGATGGGGTGGTGCAAGTGTTATCAAAATTTGAGTACCGAAATGGAAAGTCGGATAATTTTAGTTTGGGTAGATTTACTGCGTTCGGATATTTTGGGTAGTTTTTGGACCCGTTGATGTATACAAATTAGGTTGAAAATAATTTATATTGAGATAACATAAGAAATAAAAATATAATTAGGGAGAATAAAATTACATAAAAACAAAAAAAACTATATTTTTTCTATTGACATATAATATACTCCTCCTTTTTTATGCTCTTGATATTATATTAAGTATTCAATATTAAACAAGACAAGACTCGAAAACAAGGATAAATTTTTGAAACGTCCTTATCAATAAACAAATTTAACCTCGGACAAGTGACCCAATCACGACCACAATTCCAAAAGTGTGTGTTAGAACAAGTTGTTATCAAATTAGAACTCAAATTTTCCCTTTCCTAACCAGTTACTGAAATTTGCATTTGTTCCTTCATTAAGATATTGTTTTATATTATTAGGCTTTTCTCCAAATGGTGTCCTTTCATTGTTTGTTCAAGAAAAAGAAAAAGTTGTCACGCTGTCGGTGCTTCAATCGATATTAGTTGGGCGATCTTTATCCTAAGGTTTAAATAATAATCTGGGTAGGTACGTAATGATTTTGTGACAAAAAAAAAAAATCTGTTTTAGGTTTATGGCGGTGAATGAGGAAAAGAGGAGACAGATATCGAGGGCAAGTAGAGAAGAGGAGCATATTTTTGGGAAGTGTAAGGTGAGCGACCACTGATTATACGCTGGGTTTCTCCCCACTAAACAAGATGATGCTCTTCATTTCGACCAAAAGCCATCGTGTGATTGCAAATTGAGCGAAGAGCACGGAAAGGCACGTGCCGGTTGATGTAGCTAGCTAGCCCGGTCCGTTGAGGAGCGGGAAAGTGCATATGGGAATAGTGGAGGGTGGGGTGGTGGCCCCACTTGCCCTAATGCCTTGTGGGGCCCCCAATTTGGAGGCAATAGCAATGGCTCTGATGGAGCGATGTTTTTTTTTTTCTTCTGATGGGGTTGGGTTGGCTTTGCGTGGTTTCAACGCCTGCTAGGCTCTCTCTCAAACACGCTCTTTTTTCCCTCTACAGAGAACCACGCTGTTGCAGTTCTGCTGCTGCTTCTCTTCTTTTTGAGTCCTTTCCTTCACTTTTAATTCGAAAACCGTTTTCGCATAACTTTTATCGTGGCTTGTTGAGATACTATACTGGAGGAGTAATTCAATTAAGCGTTTACCACTCTCCCATCTAGAAATAGTTTCCTTGGTCCTATTCTGATCGTGATGTGTTCACTTTTTCGACTTGTTGGGATAACGTTTGATGTAAAGGAAAGAAGCCAACAAGTTGTTGTTTTATTCGAAACTAAACATGACGCAACGATGATGGTTTGGTTCATTTACTTCAGTCGTCAGTCATCACCCTTCCCTTTGCCCACTGCCTACGAGGTTGCATCTTGACCACATATTTACCTACCATAAACTCCCGCCGTTTCATAACAAATATAATAAATTAGTTTAATATATATCGATATAAAATTTGTTATGGGTGTAATAATGATCAGACGTATTTTTTTATAAATTTATTATAAGACATCAATTGTTATATAAATTACGTAAGTATATTCCTAGTTAAGCTTCCTTCTTTTCATTTAGCATTCCATACATAGTTTGTGACTCTTAAGAAAAAAAACAAGAGCTTGATTCACGCCATGATACTCCTACTCCTGACTTAAAAAACACAGTCACAGATTCAATAGTAAGTTAGAACAACATACAATAACATAAGAAGTCACGTGTTAGCTATGAGATATTGGTATGAACAAGTCTTACTGAAATATTGAAATTGGAAGATGTTATACTCGTTTCATTCCATATCATAAGCACGACTTCGTACGTGGATTTTTATATGAGTTGAATTTATTACAGAAAATATATTTATTTTACTTATAGTGGGATTTATTGACCAATTGTGAGAGAAGATGTGACAATGTATTATAACAGATTTTGATTGTTTTGTTATTTTTTTTTTGGATGAAAATAGGATATATTGTTCACATCTTAGCAAAGCCCTCAGGCCTCATCGCTGCTCATTTTGTTCTTATCTGATTTGATTGGAGTTCGTATTGAACCTAATATTACGAATGATTTAATTTAGACTTCGACCCTCAAGCTCACCAACCGACCATCAAAGCAGTAAAATAAATCACATAACAAGGGGTAACATGGTTGCAGAGCGGACAGTGAGGAAACCAGTCGCGCCCATGTTCTTCCACCAGTAGAAAAAATACCACTGAGAATAGTGGAGTGGGGAGGGTGTGGAGCGACACCGAAAGGCGCCCTTGTTCTTATTTTAAACCACAATGAAAACTTCGAATTGCAATATATTCAGAGGTATAAGCGTAAACCAGAATTCAGCAAAATCAGAGAATGTGATGATATGATTTTGTCTCGTATCTAATGTCATATCTTGTCCCACAGGGCAGGCTTTCCCTTGTCATGTGATACCATTACCATATTATCATTACCATCCACTGGACACCATTATTGAGGATGGCCACTTCACAAGCAGGGATTGACTTAAAGCTCACAAGACAGCATCACACTTGTATATGCTGTCTCGATTTTATAATAATATTGATTTTTTCAGGATGTCTTATAATAATTATAATTTTATTTAATATGAAAATTTTTTATCTAAAAGATAAATACTTAATCAAACTCAGTTGTTACGGTAACTCATTATAAAAAAATTATTCTTTTTCAAATTAAATTTAATAAAAATTCAACATACATAAAATCTCATGATGATTAATTCATGATATTTATTATGAGACGAAGGGAGTATTACTTATCGATGATGCGCGACTTGAAAGTATTAAGAGCAATCATCCCTGAACATACCCTGCGACTTCCACAAATCACATTGCTCACTGCAAGCTTTAAGTACACGTTCTTCCTAAAATGGAAACAGCGACGCAAGAATCAGATCAAACAGGTTTGTCGGATCGATGTACCGGCCAATCAAGTTAAGTAAGGGATGAAATAAACGCAAGAATTGCATTAGTTCACAAGTCAAATAATACAAGTAGTATCAAGCAGAAATGCAAAAACATAATTTGATCAACCAGCCTACCAGAACAGCACCTATCATCCTCCCATCACGACCGCTCATTTTCAAAGCTCCGACGAATTATCCCACATAAGAAAAACATAAAATCTCGCTATCCGAATCATTTTAAATGAGAATCAACAATAGATATCAACCAATAGATCATTGGTTTTGACAAGTCGAGCCGTCGAGGAATACCAGAAATTTCACCAAAAATGTTTGAATAGCAAAAAGAATACGGCAACTGGACGTTTCATACAAAAATGGACAGGGAAAGAGACACCACCATTGAGACGATAAGAGTTCAAAAGAGCGAACCATGAGTGTTATTGTCAAAAAGACGTGTCCTTGCTCGATGGTGAAATGAACCAGCCATTGAATCTGTCAGATGGCGAAAATCAAATAAATAAGCTGTGGGTGCCCGCCGCCGCCCAAGACAACGAATATCGGCATCTCCAATTTAGGAACTTTTGCTGCAAGTAAACAGCTCTTTTGAGGGTAATGAGTTGTTGGATTAGGAAGCCACCACCAGTCGTTCCCATTGATTGTTGGATTCCTTCTTGATTGCAGGCCTGGCCTGGCCTGGCCCAGTACTCAATTGGGCTTTCAGTATTTGATGAGCCCATTGGGCTTGAACCAAGCTTTGGAGGAGCCGATCCAATAACGATAACAATTACTAGAAGAAGATCCGTGGCAACCTTGGTATTGGGCCTAGTTGTCACAAGCTCAACCACCCCCAGGATAACTTTCCAACTCAACGTGGACGCTCACAAATTCAAAGCACCGTGGCATTGCATTGTTTCGTCGCTCTCTATGATGCAGCTATCGCATCCATGGCCTTTGTATTTAATGGCTGCTGACTCAGCTGCAACGAATATGCTTTTAGCTAAATCCAATCAAATCTCCAAATCCCCTCCCTCCTCTTAACTTATTTGTCTTCCCTACACAAAATGTCACGCCAACCCACACCTGACACTTCCTTCTCAAACGTGTATCCTACCAGGCAGTTTTCTCACATGATCAATCATTATCCAAACTATACATGCATGGGCTCTAAACAAACACAACAAATAGGATTATCAGTTGATGCATCATTAGAAAACCAAACTAAAGCATGATCATGCATAAGCCGTGACCTGATTAGAGATTGATTATAATTAGATGTTCAACAAATTTTTTTGTGACTCATCTGCTCGATTACTATGCATTCTCTAACTGGCTATGCAAGGGAGACATTCGCATGACAGGAAGTGTATTAACTAAGCTTGACACCACACACACACACACACACACAAAAAAAAAAAAAAAAAAAAAAAATATTGAGTCGGGATATCAAAAGCTTGACACAATGCATGCAGTTGAAACTATTGAAGGCGATGACAAGAAATCATGCATGCACGGTATCGTCATAGATGATCAGATCGGTCATTTTATCAAAACTTCTCCTGGTCTGTTGGCCACAAACAACGGAATGTTGGCTTCAGAATATTGGGAACGCAATGTTTTTCCGTATGTTCTGTTGCGAATAAATTGTAACTCATAGGTAAATCAATGCACGTCCTTCGGGCCACAATCTATGTTTGGATACACACAAACGATAACTTGCATAAACGAAATGCAACTTCTAGTGTTTCCTTGACTCGTTGAGACCTTACCAAACCTATCCCTTAATATACAATCTATGTATCCTTGAGCAAGCTGACTAAATTGCTATTCTCATCCCAAAATAATGTCCATTTTCATACTTCTCCTATAGTCCTATGCATTACTGATAATGGGAAATCATGTTTGGCGTTTTGTCTGTGGCTATAGTAACCACACAAGACAAGTCAGAATTTTGTGTCCACTTAATAATGCACTTTTTCCTCTTCCTTGACAAAAAGAGCATCGGCTTCCTCCTCCAAGAATTCCACCATTTATCCATATTCCATCTATCCATATTTCCAGCACTCTCTTACGTTTAAGTTTTATTGGCAAACTACTAACACTATAAACGTGTATTACAGAATTTTGTGTCGAACTGATTTCTGGATACACAGTTCATTGGTTTTTAAGACATTACGGTCATGGAGTTACCTTTGATCAGCAGAATGAGCAGCTGCCTGGAGACGATGATGATGGCCTGCAACAGTAACTCACTAGTGCTTCGCATCCTTGATTCCATCTTCGGGGGATCATACCAATCTTCGTACAGATAGTGGAAATGGGGGCCGCTGTTCTTCGTCTTCGTTTTAGCCTTCTCTATTCTCGCCTCTCGCATCAACCTCCGCCGCTTCCTCCTGCAGCACCCCTTGTATTTCCTTTCAAAGCCTCCTCCCCCACGCCAAGCCACAGCAGCCCCATTCGAGCAAGACGATTCCGATTCCTCTTCTGACGGCGAATCAGACGACGACGATGACAAGGAGGGCTGCTCTTCATCCTGCATGTCTGACGAAGACAGAGAGGATTCAGAATTCGAGCTAGGTCGTGGTCGGGATCACGAATCTGATGATCACAAGGAAGAGCAGGATGGGGATCAGTCCACGTGGCGGAGCCGATGGGGAAGCGTTAGCGAGGGCCTCTCGTTATCGCTGGGCAGCAACGGCGTAGTCAAGCTCTGGGATGAATCTTCTGATGGTGAGATCAGGTCGAATTCGGATAGGATCTGCGATTCCCTCTTCGACAAGATTTCGGTGATCGCAACGCCGCTGCTGATCGTGTCGTCGGGGGTTTCGGATAATCGGAGGAAGGTAATGGTGAATGCTTGGGATACTAGGGTTTCGAGCGGGAGGCCGGCGGCGTGCGGTGAAGGGAAGACGCGACGGACCGGAGCGGTGGCTGGGGTTGGTGTGGTGGGCGGAGTGGACAATCGCAAGGTTTATCGGCGTGAGCAGTGATCTGGCGGAGGGGTTGGTTTGGGCTATGAATCACTGCACTGGTGATGACTCGAGAAAGTGGATCCATGACTTATCTCTTCGTGAATCGACAACGACTCATTCTTTGATCGCTGGTTCGAAGCGACTCTCGGTGATTGCCCTGGAGAGTGGATATTTGATTTCTACATTTCCTCTTAGCAATGGAGAGGAAATTGCCTCCGAACATAGTCAGTCATTACTCATTTGTATTGTAAGAAACTAAAATGCTGTAATTAGGAAAAGAATTTCAATTTATTTTGGTGTCCATGTGATAAATAAAATCTCGATCATATTTATGACGAAATATCTGGATTTGTTGATGTTATATACGCCTCATAACAATGTGATGCTCCTTACCAAGTGAACCTTCCGAGATGCTCTTAACCAAGTTGGTTAGTGGTGTGGTCATGTGTAATGTCTTTTAAGAGAACGAATGAAGGAGACCAACAACCCCTTTTTACCAATTACCGTTGGAAGGGAAGAGGACGGGGGGTGGTGTTAATGGGCCGCCTTCTTTCTTTATCCATCAACGCATTGCATTGTACACAGGCCCAGCCCAACATCAAAGTAATACTTGTACAAAGAATCTTACTTGGTCCATTGGGCCATCTCGAGCCCAAACACACCACTATAGGCCACATCCGCACTGTACCGGCACAAAGGTTCCGAGGACTTTAGAACACAAATTTACTTCAATGTTTGGTCTGTGCCAACCTCGTCGACATAAAGATACATTTTACCTAAGCAAGACAAACATAGAATCCATTACCATGTTCAACATGTGCGAATCAATTTTCGCCAGGGTAAATCAATTTCGTTTAATTTTCGCCACAAGGGGCAACACTAGATGTCGGTATATATATCATATGCCAAAACTAGAAGTATATCCCTGTTTTATTTTTTACCCTCAAACTGAAGTAACTGATGTTTGACCCATCTCTACCTCTACTATCATTAGGCACACGTTAACATTTTTCTTCTTCCTAATTAATCTGTCATTATCACACTTTCCCTTATATATACCGATCCTTTCCTTTTCATTAGGATCCCATCACATAAACTTTATAGCTTCAGAACCAGAAAAACAACTGATAATCCCATAGAAGAGTTGTTCAGCATATCCTTTGTATTGTAGCCATCTCCGAAAATGAGGAGCTGTTGGGCTCTCCCGTTGCTTGCTTCTTTCTGTGTCTTGTCTTTGGTTCCATCCACCCATGGCTGGGGCAAGGATGGTCACTACACCACCTGCAAACTCGCCGAGGTACTTGTATACATGGCACGACACACATGAGTTGTAACCGAAGCATGAGATTTCATTAATATTTTATGTACATTATACTGTGGATTATGGCATTGACATGCATGAGTCTATGTGCAGTCTCTATTCAGCAGCGCGACAGCCTCGGCAGTGCAGACTCTGCTAGAGCCTACCGGTGCTCAGGACTTGGCTAGCCTTTGCTCATGGGCTGATCAAGTCAGGTTCAGATTCCACTGGTCTTCAGCTCTTCACTTTGCTGATATCCAGGATCCCAATGCCTGCAACTTCCAATACGACAGTACGTGCAGTTCCAACATCATTTGTCTCTCTTTAGTCTCTTAGCATTCATCGCGTGTTTTTGATTGATTTCTGTCATACGGTTTGTATGGATAATGAACAATGCTGTTTGATGTTCAAGGGGATTGTATCGATACAAATGGCGTGCTGGGCAGGTGTGTGGTTGGTGCGATCTACAACTACACCGGTCAGCTCTTGGATTACGTCAACGGAACTCAAACCGGATGTAAGTCTTCAGTGCCTCCATTTTTCAATATTTTGGAACTCTTTTTCTGTGACGTAGTGATGAATAATAAACTGATGAATTAACCTTCTGTTTGTACTGTCAGATAACTACACGCAGTCTCTTCTCTTCCTTTCCCATTTCATGGGAGATGTCCACCAGGTAATTCATGCATCTCTCATAATTTCTAGCCTCATATCAGTAGTATTTGTTTACGCTAGTATTGTTGCGTTTGTTTAAAAGATCTGAGCTATTCATAGCGTTAGCTAGCTTGAGCGAAACTTCCTATCTAAAGGCTGAGGAATTTTGTTTGGAATCGACGTTATTGTGCAGCCACTCCATTGCGGTCATGCTGTTGACAAGGGAGGCAACACCATCGAAGTCCACTGGTACAGGCGCAAGTCCAACCTTCACCATGTAAGTCCATCTCTAGCTTCTTCAGTCGTCAATTCAAGGGTTAGCTTGCAACGCAGTTTACTAAATAAAACATACGGGGCACAGGTTTGGGATTCGGACATAATTTCTACAGAAGAGCATGATTTCTACAGCAAGAATGTTGATGACTTGGTGGCTGCCATCAGCCAGAACATCACCGTAGGTGTTCTAACCATATAAATTCCCTGTAATATTCTGAAAAGGCAACTCATAGCTTAAAAGTATGATCATGGTTTCGGTCTTTCGATATCTTGGACTTGCAGGGTGATTGGTCTACTTCAGTTCAGGGATGGGAGACCTGCAGCGGCGGCCAACCTCCATGCCCAGCACTGTAAGAATACTTTAAAATTTCCATAACAATGTATGAGTACTACACTGCCTCCAGATTCATTCCTATATAAGATAATTTGTACCATCATTTGAAGAAAATATATGTAACTTCGCAGATATGCAAATGAGAGCGCACAGGCAGCGTGTGATTGGGCGTACAGGGGTGTAACTGATGGCTCAACCCTTGAAGGTAGTGGATTAAAGTCGCAACTTATTGTTTGGATCAGAACTCGACTTTCTGTTTTTGCGTGTGTTACGGTGCATATATTAGCTTGCGAGCTCATATTGGAGTGATCTTCTGTTACAAATCAGTAAAGCGACGAACTGAACAAAAAGCTATCACATCTCCATAATTTGAAAACCGTAACAGAGAAGATGAGTTAGCTCTCAAACCATCGGATTACAATCACAGCGGCATCAACTTCTTGTTCAGATGATTTATGATCTAATCACTAATCTATGAACTAATGATTTTGCAGATGATTACTTCTACTCACGGTACCCGATCGTCAATTGGCAATTGGCTAAGGGTGGTGTTCGATTGGCCGCGGTTCTCAACAACATCTTTGGACAATCCTCCTAGAGCATGATCTCTGCTTCTAATCTGTAAACCAGACTCGGAGGCACCAGGAAGGGACTTCGAACTCAACAAACTTGAACACATTACAAATTGTAGTTTCTATAACGACGAAAAAAGCATATGATGAATAATTCATATGTCAAACGTATTCATTTCAGTTTTGTTTTAGGCTCCATGTACTCGAGGTAGCTACTTCGGCATTTCAATAAATATCACAAGCTATATTCTGCAATGAGATAAAACTTGAAAGTTATATCCGTTTTTCCAATTGGTTGCAAGTCCTTGTGGAAGTTTTCGCTTGATTTTGAGATAAGAATGTCAATGTTTTTGCAACACTCTTATCTGCTGTTATCTGAGAAGAAACATCTATAAATAACCAGAATCCAGAAGAGAAAGGCTGGCTCTATACTGCTATAAGTCTATTGCATGGAAGCTCACACATGAGTTCATTCAAAGTTACTGAGGATTTTAGCTAAGAAACATGAGATTCGCAGGATCATTTTTCTGGTTTATCTCACAGTAAACTTGTGTGCTGCATATCAGCCAAAATCAAAAGACAAACTAAATCCATAAAACTGTAGCATTAACCAGAATTTAAGCCGTGACCTGCGAGATAACAAGCAGATTTCCAAACCAGAGGATTTTGTCATCGACCATAAGGCTAATTCGTTCATCCATCGTTGCAAAGCTGATACTAGTTGTGATGTCAATTAGTACTTTGCAGCCACTTCTCCGAAATGACATTTCATAACTCAAAAGACGTTCGGATTGAAGGGTCAGCCTCATGTTGACGCAACAGGGAGACCCCTTGCAAATTCCTTTGCAACCTGTAGAATTTAGTGCCAATTATTAGTCTCACTCCACGATTTGTATAAGGGTCTTGTTAGCACGAATAACTTTTTTTGGACTTGATATGCGGACATATATTTGCATGACGTGGAATGTTGGGCTATTGGGTCTAATAGGCTCTAATATTATATCAAATCTATGAAGTTCCTATCCAAAATCAATTAACAATGAATGAATGATCTAATATTCATATATCATTTAAAAATGTTTTCACTCTATTGTTGTGGCCAATGGGTAGACATCACTCAACACTAATCAGATGCACACTATTTCAAGGTAGTTATTTCCAGTAGGACTTTTACAGCAAGAGTCGTCCACGCTTGTGCTAATGCACATATAGAAAGGAATTGTATGACAAAACTATCGTAAAATCTCATGAAACTCCTTATAATTAAATAGTTGTTTTCAAAGTTAATGCTGAAGTTATGAAATTCCAAAATATCCTTGAAAGATCAATCTTAGACCTCATGTTCTTTGAAAAGTATATAGGCAGACCACATAGACAGTTGTCTTTCATTTTCATTGTCTTTTCTTGATGGCAAACAATAGAGATTGTTTCATAAATACATATTTGAGGCTGGTCGAATCCCTGATCATATGAGGGGGGGGGGGGGGGGGGGGGG